>RCUC01130116.1:0-22614 GCA_003697995.1 Taxidea taxus jeffersonii | reverse complement strand
TCCTCTTAAATCCTACCTCAACAGTGGTCTGCCAATCTGTAGAAAACCATCACTTGTGTCTTTTCTATGTTGCACCATCACATTTTCCTCTTGGATGCAGAGAATATTTGTTTTATTTACCTATTTTCTGTCCACTTACATATAAGCTGCCCTTTATTAGTAAAAAAAAAAAAAAAAAAGACTGTTTTTAAAACTGCTGGTATGCCTGCTCTTCGTGCCTGATAAATAATAATAAGTAGAGGGCACTTTTTCAAATCTAGGAGCCTCAATTCTAACTCTGATTTGGTTCATGGAGAAATGATATTTTATGCATATTAAATATGAAGCAAATAAAAATACTTTAAAGAATAATCTTTTAGGTTTTTTTTTTTTTCCATTAAGTTATATTCTGAAAGATACCTAAAAGGAATCTAAGTAAATAACGTCTGCTTCATGCTATCTTACATTAGAGAATCAAGGGTAGGTGTGTCTGGGTGGCTCAGTCCAACTCCTGATTTCAACCAGGTCATATCTCAGGGCTGTGGGATCCAGCCCCATCTCAGGCTCCACACTCAGTGCAGATCCTGCTTATCCCTCCCCTTCCCCCTCTTCCTCTCCTCCTGCATATGTGCACGGTAATGTGTGCTCTCTCTCTCTCTCAAATAAATAAATAAAATCTTTAAAAATATAGTTATGTAGAAAATCAAGTGTAAAACATTAGGTTCAATTTATCTGTATTTGTGAAATGGATATAAAGTTATATTTTCTTCTGTGCACAAATCAAGTAATGTCAAATTAAATCAGATATCTCTTCTCCATGCTAATGGCATCTAGCATTCAGTGGGATGACATCACGCTTACAAGATATGTCTGATATATCCAAGAATTTTTCTATGGAATACCTTTTTCTTCAGTTTTCTAGATAAAAAAAGCCTCCAGTAATAAAATGATTTTCACAAAATTTACAGATATTATTATATTCAATGATTTATGATAAGCAAGGGATTCCATTAGAGCTGATATTAAAATTCTATATTTTTTTTGTATTTACAGTGAGCAAAAAAGTCCTAGAAATGCCAAACTGTACATACTGTCAAGTGTGGGATTCTGCAGGGCTTTCTGTGTGGTGAAAGACCCAACCTACCTATGAGTAAATCTACAGGGGCTGGCCTGGACTCATCATTATCCTAGTGGTTTAGCATGATAGGTCAAACAACTTGTCGATGTTGTCCTGTGATCTGAGGTGGAAGCACTTCAAAACGACAAAGTCATATTCCAACCTCCAAGAACGTTGTCCTTCCAGTTACCAATGTTCTTGCAACTGTGTGAGCCAACAGCAGTGGTTGGTTGGCAAAGCAGTCTGACTGCTGGGTCCTGCAACCATGACCATGGGTTCACTTCAGGCATGGACCAATAAGTTTCATGCTGATTCACAGATTTAGACTGTTTCCTAACCCCCAAAACTACAGGCCAAACACCATTGGTCATTAAGATGGCAGGGCAAGGGGCGCCTGAGTGGCTCAGTGGGTTAAAGCCTCTGCCTTTGGCTCAGGTCATGATCCCGGGGTCCTGGGATCGAGCCCCGCGTCGGGCTCTCGGCTTGCTGGGGAGCCTGCTTCCTCCTCTATCTCTCTGCCTACTTGTGATCTCTGTCTGTCAAATGGATAAAATCTTAAAAAAAAAAAGAAAAGATGGCAGGGCAAGAGGGTATGGTCTGATGAGGGGAAATCCATTTCATTCAGCAGGAAAGAAGTAAGTGTATATCTTTCTGATTCAGGCTCAGTAATCTTATTTATACATTGAGAAGATCATTACATTGGAATCAAACCCAGTCAGAGCTGTTCTGTTAATAGAGAGACTAGCATCTGGTTGAATCAGTTATAATTACCACTCTAGCACCCAGCCCTGTCCGGTCACCAGGACAAAAGAGGATATGTCTGTAATGAACCGCATAGAACCACACACACCAGCTATGTGTAGTGACTTCCAGAAGTAACTCTTTAGAAATAACATAAATCTTGTGATTCCCTGTCAGTGACTGCAGTAGCCTGACTGTAAGTTGTGTCTTCCATCTAAGAGAGCATCTGAAAATAAAATGCGAGTTTTAAAGAAATACAGTACCACATTTTCTTCTGTGTTGAACATAATTTTAATCATTTAATTACCTCATGAGAAAATAAATATGATGAGAAATCAGGTATAATGTATAGTGTTTGTGCTTCTCTTCAGTGAAGACCTTTTCTTAACTTGCTGTTAATTAGTCAGAATTCATTGACATTCTGTATAACAGATGTGTTTATCATCATCCATCTATCTATAATTGGATCATATATTGGAGAAAGTGAGGTTTTCTAGATGTCTATTATGATATTTTTTTAATCTTTTTACTTTAAATCCTTTCCAGAAGGACTACTTATAATTGGAAGGGAGACTTGATGAGTATGAAGTTGATGACAAGTGAAAAGTAGCTGATTACCAAGGACTGGGGTGAAAATGGGCAAAGTCTGAATGATGTCATGGTGATGCTTTTCTACCTCATTTCACCATGAAGAGCTTGTTCTTGATTGTGGACTGCTACTCAAAATATACTTTGAGAAGGACGTCAAAACACAGTGAAAATTGTCTACCCCATGTCAAGCAAAGCATTTGCTACGGAGAACATTTAAATTATTTCTTCAAACTTTTGATCAAAAACAGTCAAATAGAATGAGAAACAATGCTAAGTTAGGCATTATGCCAACTCACTCTGACCATATCTGGTCATTTGCAGTCAAACCCTAGAAATCTTTCTTAGCTCAGTTAAAAAATTAGGCACATTAATCGCATGATGCATTAGAGTTGCCTCTGTGTATAATATCTCAGCAAAGTATAACCAGAGAAGGTAAACTAATCAAACCTGGCTGTCATTCACTTCAAAAGAAAACATTGTCTACGATCTACTATATGTACCTCGTACTACCTAAAGTGCCATGTAATTTTGCCTCCAAGATGCCATGATCTAGCATACATTATTTAACGCCAAGAAAAACAATGCTGTTTTTTGAGCCAGTTATGCCATCTGTTAAATCCCAACCTTAGAGATACTGTAATAGGAAAAAATGATGTTGTTAAATTAAATAACTTTTTTGAAAAATGTTCATTTCTCTCCATCCCGATGCAAATGACCATAGTACAAACCACCAGACTGTCACATGAACTGTCTTTTAATAGATCTCCTTCAAATTGACTCTTGTCTCCTCTCTGACTCACTCCACCAAAATTTATTCTTTTTCAGCAACCTTGGTGATCTTTTCAAATTGTATGTTTGAATATGGTAAAAATACTTCTGTAACTGCTCGTTGCTCCCTTGATAAAAGCTTAAAAAGGCAGGATTACCAAGATCAGATGATCTCATACTTTGGGTCTTTCTAGAGTTTCCTGATGCACAAGCTTTCATACCATTTAGCAAAATAAACACTGAAAAAATATTTGATTTTTAGTGACTTTTCTCAAATTTAAGCTGTGGGAAAATGTTTTATGGCAGACTGGATTCTCAAAGTTGGCTACAACAATACTTCCCATCCTAAAAGCCTTCTTCCAAGGTCACTTCGAAACTATCGTGAACTTACACTTCGTGAACTTCTTGTTGTAATCTTGGTTGCACCTGTCATTTACTTTGCATGATAACTTGTAGTGGAAAAGAAGTTATGTTTAGGGGCTGTGCAGCTTCCCCTCCCAGGCACTTGGAATACCCTGTCTTTCAGTGGCAGTTAAGATGCCCTGAGAAAGTCCAAGCAGCCATGTTGAGGACAGGTAAAGCCACTTCACCTGTTGACAGCCCCAGCTGAACTCCCAGCAGGCAGCCATAGGCAGCTGCCAAGCATGGAATCAGGCCATTTTGAAACCTCCAGCCCCTGCCAGCCACCAGCTCAGTGCAGCTGTGTAAGGGACCCCAGTGGGGATCACATGGAGATATAAGACTGCACAGCTGGGCCTTGCCTGAGTTCCGGAGCTCAAAATCAGGAGCAAGTGAAATGCTTAGTGTTGTCGTTGTTTTCCTCCAGCTCTATTGAGACATAACTGACACACAACATTGTGCAAATGTAAGGTGTACAATGTGTTGATTCGATAGCATGAATATTTCAATATGATTACCACCATTTAAGCCAGTAAGTTTAGGGGTAATTTCTTACGCAGCAAAAGATAAGTAAAAGCTATTTCCTATTTGGGAATTGATCATACCACGTGAAGAACTAACAGCTGAGGGACGGATTTATCACAACAAATTTCTAGAGGAAGAATCATGAAAAAAATATGATGAAAATATGAAACTGCTAGAGAAGAAATGGTACTTACTTTTTAAAACAAATCAAGCATTATGGCAACCGTTTTATAACAATGTTTCAAAAAGAAATTATTTTGTATGTACTTGATTTTATGATAGCTAATGTAAATATATGCATATTCCATACACATACATAAAGATTCTCCTAGTGGTAGCCATGAACTCTCAACCATTTTCCATGGGTGAAAATGAAGGATTTTGAGATTTGCCTCAACTGTGGTATTTTAGTACAAAGCTGTTTGTAGAAAACACATTACTGAAAACCTTTCCAACAATTATAGTTTGCTGTCACCAAAAATCTAGAGGTATTATTGTACATAGTTCTATACCAGATGAGCAGACATGTGGGGAAAAATAATTTGGGTTTATTTCATAGTGGTTTTCATTTTTATTAAATTTCCATGTAAGCTGGATTAACAATGGATTGAATTATGTTTCTGCTCTATTTGTTTTCATTTTTGCTTAAAAAAACTTATGAATCTTGGTTAAACAATTATTTTCCAAATGGAGAACTAACAAAGAGTATCCCACCATTGTCACTGGTGATGGAACAGATAATAAATGTCAGCAGTAATTTAGGGATCAAGACCTAAAAGGACCTATACTGGCTCAATGAAGAGACCATCAAGAGTCAATATAATGGGTGCCTGTGACTGAGGGGAGAAGGATTGGCTAGTGCCTGGGAAAGAAGAGAGAGGATGAAAGAGAAGGAGGGGACTTGTTGGGCTGTTGTCCCTGTTTCCTTTTTCCAGTTCATCTGCTGGGAGTTCCCTTTACCCATGCAAAAGAGAAAATGCTTAAAAGAAAGAAAGAAAGAAAGAAAGAAAGAAAGAAAGAAAGAAAGAAAGGAAAGAAAGTTATCCTTGCAAAATTATACACCAAGTGTCCAGGTCCTAGAGATCAAAAGACAGCTTGAGATTTAATTGGTGATTTTCAGTTCTGGCAATTTATAGTATAACATCTGACTTTGGGCTTAATCTTGATGTGAGGTGTAACTCTATTGTCTATCTTGTGCTCTGTGATACCCTCCTCATTTGATAAACACAGGTCATGCTATTGTGAGGATTGAATAGAATACACGCGCGCCCACACACACACACACGCGCACAGACACAGAGGCGTCCTCTGGCATGTTATCTGACACTTACTCAAGTGCAGAAATGGCAGTTTTGTTTGGTCCATCAGTGAGATCTGCTGAGATGACTGGGGGAGTGCCCTTTGCCTTATAAATCCACATCTTCTTTGGCTTCTGGCTCCTTCGAATCTCTACTCTCTTTTTCACTCATACTTTGAGAGAAGCAATCCACACTCTCACCCAAACTAGACACCCAAAGGATCTCTGCTCTGAGAGGCTCTGGAGGGCATTTTCAAGTACCCTGCAGAGAGAAAGGGGGAGAGAGGGAGACAAAAGGACTCCTGCTGCATATCTGCTAATTGGTTTAAATTTTGTTGAGGAAGTCTGATGTTGTAGGAAATGTAAATTAAAGTACATTATTTAAAGAAAAGTTAAAGATAGAAACGAAATTGTTTATTTTTAGGAATTGCATTGTCAAGTCTTACTTAACCTTTATTGAAGGAACCAAGCCAGCAATATAACATATTTTTAAAATATTGATATTAACTAATATCATTTTAGGTGCTGCTGGGAATGCATTAAAGATGAAGTTACAAATTATAAAACACATCAGTGATCTTGGAAGGTTAGAGTGCCCTTGGTACTTGCTGAGATTAATACTGATTGGTAATTGAAGAGAAATTCTATACAGTCAGATTAATAGTTCACATTACATCTGTCATATGAGTATAACCATAGGTATTACGGTTCAGAAATTCATCTGATATAACCTTCATGCCATTTATCTCAGGAAAAATCCTGTTGCAGGGAATGACATTTTTCCTTACTTAATGCTATTTAAATCACTACCATATTAGTTAATGCTTTAGGTGGGTAAAATATTATTACTGGAAATAAATAATAAAAGGTATTGAATTAACAAAACAAACTGGTCTTAAATATCCTGTAAATTTTCCAATTCCTAATAGTGCTTATGAGGAAAAATACTTTTACACATAGAAACATTGCCAATGGCATACACTATTTTATATTCTATCTGTGAAATTTTAAAAAGTTGTAAAAATTCTCACATGAGAACGCCTAAAATAGGATGCCACACTTGAAACAAAGAAAGATGGAAAGTGTCTACCAGAATGTTTATTTTCTAATAGTCATGCCATGGCAAAAATTTGAAGAAGTCTACGGTATTCTTATATATCAAATGAATCACAGGTATTACATAAACAGCATAAAAAGCTATCTCATCGTTACTGTTGTTTCAACTATATATTTGAAAATTTACCTTCAGCCTCTTTACATCATTGACCTATAAATCATCAGTGTTTTATGTGTTTACCACTTTTATTATAAAATACCTTTTGCTTTTATCTTTTCCTAAGGTCATGCAGTTCACATTTAGAAATGAATCAGGGGGCACCTGGGTGGCTCAGTGGGTTAATCCTCTGCCTTTGGCTCAGGTCATGATCTCAGGGTCCTGGGATCCAGCCCCACATGGGGCTCTCTGCTCGGTAGGGAGCCTGCTTCCCCTTCTCTCTCTGCCTGCCTCTCTGTCTGCTTGTGATCTCTCTCTCTCTCTCTATCAAATAAATAAATAAAATATTTAAAAAAATGAATCAGTCACCCTGAGATTTATTGATCAGCTTTAGGGTTATGAGTCCTATTCAGTGATCCAATAATTGTGCACAGTTTTTGATACATGCTACTTATTATCCTCCTGGCAAAAAGGATCCTGGAGGCTTCGTGGAAGAGCCCCTGCATCCCTCTTGTAAGATGGTAGTAGTTTCTCAGGCAGACATGCATGACATCACCCTAAGCAGAAAGGACAGTGTGTACAAAGGCCAGAGGCACGGAACATCGCAATTTCAGAAGTCAACAAATTATTTCATTAGGCTAGGATATGGTCCATTCACCAAGACTGCATAAAGTCTATGTACCTCTCCCTGGCTTATACTACTTGGGGAGTATGATTACAGTCCCCTCTGCTTATTTCCTCTTACATATGCAGATTGAAAGTAGTTAGGCCTTCCTGTCTATGATACCTATAAACCTTCTTGATCTTTTTAATTGCCTTATCAGTACACATAGTTGACTCATGAATAAAATAATGAGCCCATGCTAGAAAGTGGTAACTCATTTAAAAAATCATCTTCTCTGTTCTTACCATATATTGTGTTTCTGCGTGGTTTCATTACGTAGGATATCATGTCTGAACAATGTGCCTATCATCATCTTTCATGGACATTCCTTCATTCCTAATACAATCTAATTTTCTGACTTCTGTTAGGAGTTTTAACCAAAGAGCAGCTGCTCAGCATTTGAGTGGAGATGAAAGACATGGTCTCCTGTTTTCTTCGAATGCTATATCTGAGCACAATCTCACACACAAAAAAAACAGGATCTAGCTCAGGTGTTCATCATTCCCTGGAACTCCTTAACTACCCAACAAAGGGAAAGATATTTATACTCATAATATTTCTCTCAATTAGGAGAGTTATTTTGAGTAGAAAACCATGAGTTCTTGTATGTTTATTAATAGCAATAAGTTAAGTTTGATATAGAGACAAGTCTTTTTCTAAATAGAGCAGGGCAGATTTGAAACTTTGGCTTTCATAATGAATACTTCTGATCTGAGTCTAATAGAGGATTTTAAATTAAAAAAAAAAATACATGAGTGACCAATCAGAATACCTTTTTACCAGAGTGTGAGTGTGAGTTCCCAGAGTATGTGAATGACATCATAGCATGACATGTAAGGAATCTGTGGCATAAAATGAATGAAGACCTAGTTTTGTTCAAAATAATTGTTGTATCCTGGGTGTAATTACAAAAACAAAAATGACACAGAACAAAAAGACAAGTACAATAAAGTGAGTTCCCAAAAGTAACAGTATTGAAAAAGAAAATAAAGTGAGTGGATCACAAAAAGCATCAATGTGAGGACATATTGTATCCCAACGAGGACCGTCATCACCAGTCCCTTGTGGTCAGTTCTGATGTGTGGATGTTGTCATAACCAGGTAACAGATGCTAATCAATATGTGTATTGGTATGGATGAAGGCATATTAAGTAGTTTCTTACATTGAAAATTTGCATTAGCATCATTTTAAGTCACCTTTAGTAATTCCTTCTTTGAGGCTTCAAATACAAAGGATAGATTTTGATTTCATGTTCCAGTTTTTTTTTTCCCTACAGCAAATTTGGAATATCTTAATTTAAAAAAATGGAATAAAAAATAAAAAAATTTAAAAAAATAAAAAATAGAATGTTCAATTTCAGTCTATAGACCATGTGGAAGTAAATTTTATACAGGTATTAAAAGTAGTCATTTCATAACAAACGTGGAATCTGCAGGTCAGTTAACCTCTGATCCTCTGGTCCCCCTCTGGGGGCCTTTCTACTGATAAAGAATTCTTGGAAGATTTATTCACTTGTGCTGATACTAAATACAACACCTTTCAGGGACATCTTTTATTATTTTCTCTGATGAAAAAATGTCACTACCATGATGAATCATCTGCGTATTTATTCTTCCTTGCTTTCCATTTTGTCTATGATACTGATTCACATCTGAAGAGGGAGCATATGGCTTATGTAACTGACCTTACATACGGAAATACATTTTAGACCTGTTACTCCAGGGTCTACTCCAAGGTGACTCTCAGCCCTCCGAACTGTGTACATCTTATGTACACATGGAGAATTTGTACTCCAATCCAGTTGTGTTTTAAAGTCATTATATTTTCTGTCAAATCTCAGTATGTATCTTTTGAAAAATTTTAACGGGGTGGGTTTCTCAATCCATCTCATCACTAAATTGATTGGGAGAAACAGATATAGTTAATATTTACTGAATAGTTAAGATGTGCCGGTTGCTCTTATAATCAATTTACATTAAATCATTTGTTAATAATAAATTAATAGCAATGAAAACCCTCTGTGAAAGACAGTAGCATCACCCCTATTTTAAACATGACACAATTGAGTTACAGAGCTGTGAAGTAATTTGCTAGAGCTCTGATAGCCGGCAAGGAGTGGCTATTAGTCTCAAACCTAATCCCTTGTTCTTAACCACTCTTGAGTGTTAACCCTTCTGAGCTTCAGTAGTTTCCAATATAAAACAGAGAAAATTCTTTCACAGGACTATTAGGGAGATCAAATCTCCTTGTCTCTGAACACTTTTCAAAGAGGCATTCCCTTTGCCCAAGGATTACAAAGACAGTGTGCTTTTCCCCTCAGGGTTGAGCAGACTGCCACCCAAGTGCACAGATGGTGGGGCAGAATGAGGCCCGACTTCCGGCTCCCCTCTCTGTTGCCTGGCAAACTCCTCTCTGTGTCCAAAGTGTGGGGCTCTCCTAATGGCTGTAGACACATCATGCCCTGTTGTAAAACTCAACAGCAACTCTCTGTTCCTCAGAAGCTAAAATTAGGCTTATTATTATTATTATTTTTGTAGCATAGAAATGTCTTCATGTTGTGGCCTCTGCCTCCTTGTTTTTCTTGCCCATTCTCCTTCATCAGTTGTCGCTCAGTCTGTATGGATTACTTGTGATTTCCAGATTTACCCTGTGATCCTTGGGAAGGCTGCACTGTTTGCCTAACCAACTATTTCTGCTGTACTAAGTGTCAGACCATTATCCCCAATGCTTTCTTTGACATCCTACCACCCACCCAAGGCCACCTTCTGTCATATTTCCTAACACCCTATTCTTGTTTTTAGTAGAACACATCTCATGCTGTATCAAAGTTATTTATTTATTTGTTTGTTTGTTTGTTCGTTTATGTATTTATGTATGTTTCTCCTTTCAGTCTCCCAATTTGGGTGGCACAGGATCTTTTTGGTTCATCCATATCCTTAGCAGAGCTTGCTGCAGTTATTTGGTGCTTAGTAAACGTCTCTTTTGTTGACTTAAAGAAAATTCTGTAGCCAATTAAAAAAACAGCACAATTCCATCTTAAGATTGAAATAACAATGAAAAAGAAATTAATAGAGTTAAGAAGGTGACTACTATAAAGTTTTACCTTCTCTGCTTTATTTAGCCTAGTGACTCTCACTTGGTTCTATGCACTTTGATGAGAATATTTCAATTTGTTCTAACCATCGTACTTTAGTTATCTGTGCAGACTTATTTCCTCAGTAACTGGGACTGTAATAATTTAAGGTTCTGCCATTCATAGGCTGCTTAGAATTTCAATTCACAACAGGAATAGCCCCATACTATGGGACAGGATGACAGAAGTGAATTGGCCCTTTCAATTCCTATTGGATTTGACTGCCCAGGGTAGAGAAAGAAAGGTAATTGTAAGACACAGAAAAGCATATCATGTCAATGACACTTAATAACTTGCCCAAAGACTTAGTTTTCTTTGGATGATATCTACATTTCTTCATGGAGCAATGTGAATAAAAATCCTCTAGAGAAAAATTATCTGGGCAAATGTGATGTTTCTTCTCTTTTTCCAACACAGAAAGCACATTTGGCACTTCTTGTATGCTTTCTTGTGAAGTAGCTATGTCCTAATTTTATTCACAGATTTTTCTTCTACTACACTGCATGCTCCTTCTGTAAAATGGACCTATATACTAATAACTGTAATTTACTATTTGTACATAACATAGTATTTGCTCCTAAAAATATCTGAACAACAACAAAAACAACAAAACCAGAATGTATTGGTCACTTAATGTGTGTTTCATACTGTTCATGAAGATATAATAATCAATTGGTAAAACTTTACAAAGATGATATTCCTAATATTCTATTAATGATTTAAACATTTGAAAGTAGTCATCAAAATTCTTAAATTCATTCTCAGTCCTCATCTCTGCAGATTGTCTCCACGTTTGCAAGACTTCCAAAGACTTCATTTCCAAAGTCTTCAAATACTAAGGTTTGAAAAGCCCATCTCTCTTTATAACATACTTATATTAATAGGATTTCTTCAGTTGGAAAGTGTTTCCAACTTTCTTGGTACATTGGACAATGTATGTGTTGAAGGAAATTTACCTGATAATACCAAAGAAAAAGTATGTCAGTGAATTTAAGGAAAATCTTTCCAAAAGAATTTCCTTTCTGTGTAACTATATATAAACTTTCTAGAACATAGTAAATATGTGATAAGAAACTGTGTTTGAATTTGTATTAATATACCCTTTTTAATTATGTCATATACCTTGAATTTTAACATCTTTTTTAATGGTTCTATGCTCATCATAACATTTTCATAATAATATATAACAAGAATTGTGAATAAACAATATCAGCATTGATTACAGAGTTAGATAATTATAATTATATTCCTGTCCTTTCATGAATAAAAGAAAATAGACACAAAGAATATGATCCTTCTGAAAAGATGGAATGATTTTGAATTTTTTGTATTACCTTAGTAGTACCCGATATGAAAATAACTAGTTAAAAAAGAAATTATGACTAACATTTTCATTTCAGTTAACTTTTATATGATTTTTCAGGGACCAAATGAATAATGTGATGTGATCAAAACTATATTTTAAAAGTACATTTGTGCACAGAGTTTAAAACTTGGAATATAAGAAAAATAACCAAAAATAGCCATTTAATAATGTCAAATTATTCTACTATATGTGGCTATTATGTCAAATTTGCTTAATTTTATATTGATTCTGACCTTACAATCTCTGTGCTTTAACTGATATGGTTAGACTCTTAATATTTAGTGTGATTATGGTTAGATTGAATTTTACCTTTTTGCTAGCTGTTTTCTATTTTTTCCATTTGTTCTTTACTTCCTTTTCCCCCCTTTATTCTGCCTTTTCTGGTCTGAATTGAGAATTTTTTTAAAAATAATTCCAGTTTAATCTTTTTAATTGACTTTTTAAAAATATTACTTTTAAAAAGTCAAGTTTAGTGGTTGTCTTAAGGTTTACATTACACACTTCTTAATAATTTGAATTTACATTTGAATAATTTTGTACAGAATCACATGTAGTATAAATGCCTTATAACTGTATATTACCAATTCCTCTCTCCCATCCCTTATTCTGTGTTTGTCATATATTTTCATTTTATGTATAAAATCAAAATACTTTGATACAAATTTTGCTTTAAAAAGTGGTCACATTTGGGGAGCCTGGGTGGCTTAGTTAATTGAGCGTCCAGCTCTTGATTTCAGCTCAGGTCATGATCTGAGGTTTGTGAGATCATGCCTGCATTGGACTTCCTGATCAGTGGGGAGTCTGCTTGAGATCCTTTCCCTCTACCCTTCACCCCATTTGTGTGCTTTCTCTCTCAAATAAATCTTCTAAGAAAAAGTGCTTACTTTTTACAATAAAAAAGAAGAAAAATGTATTTCACTATTATTTGTTCCCTTTTGGTGTTCTATTGTTTTCAGTGGCTTAAACTTTCTGGCAATGTCACATTTCTGCTGCTTAAAGAATTTTCTTCAACATCTTTTTTTTTTTTTTTTTTTTGGTAGAGCACATCGTCTGACAATGAATTTCCTATTTCTGTTTGTGAGCATATTTTCTTCCACTTTTGAAGTACATTTTCAACGTGTACATAAAGTTTTAGGTTAAGAGTTTTGTTTTTCTTTTAGCACTTCAACAACTTTATTCCTTTGACTTCTTGTTTGCATGGTTGCTGATAAAAAAAAAATCTGCTCTGATTTTATCCTTATTCCTTTGTAGATAAAATGGCTTTTTTTCTCTGGCTGCATTCAAAATTTTCTATTGTCTTTGGTTTTCAGCAGTTTAAATGTCTATGTGTGTTTGGTAATTTTGTTTGTTTTGTTATTTGTCAAATTTGGTATGCTCTGTGATCCTTGGATCTCTGGTATGGTGTCTATCAAGATTATAAAATTTACAGCCATTATTTTGTGCAGTATGTCTCCTGTGTTGCACTCACGTTCTTATAGTGCTAAGGCTACTAATATATTAAATTGTTTAATATTACTGCACAGCTCTTGAATTCTCTGTAATTTTTATTTTGTTGTTTTTCTGTTTAGATATCTATTTGCATCATTCCCATTTTCCTATCTTCCAGCTCACTGACAATTTTCTAGGCTGTGTTGAATCTAACCATGAGCAAGTTGGAAACATTCTTCATCTTTGTTAACTATTTCCTATTATAACATTTCCATTGTTTTCTTACTTATATTTTCCATTTCTTTACTGAAATTACCACTCTGACCTTATATGTCATCTACCTTTTACCCTAAAGCCTTTTGCATATTATTGTATTTTATATTATCTGCTTGATGCTTCTAGCATCTGTGTCATATCTGAGTCTGAATAATTGTTTTGTATCTTCAAGCAGTATATGAAATAACTAACTAAATACATAAATAAATTTATATGTGTGTGTATGTGTGTGTGTGTGTGTGTGTGTGTGTGTGTGTGTAAAATGAGCAAATCTGAGCATACATATCCTTGTCCTGAGCCTTTGGTGTCCATTACATGTAAATCTAGTCAGAAGTTAGGCAGGTTTGAAGGTGATCCGCATTGGAGTTTCCCTGCTCAGCTTTGGATCTTCCCTTTGCCTTACTCTCTAGAATTTGTCTTTTGCAGTATCACTAACTCTATTCCAGTTTATGTTTCCCCAGTGCTTATTAGTGTGGTGATGAAAGGCAATGTGTGGTGTGCATTTTCTGATGTTTTGATTGTCTGTCTTAGGTGGGTATTGCAAACATGAGTCTTGAGGGTATGGCCCTCAGAAGTGCTCCTACTCCCTTGGGGGAAGGACAGAAATACTGCTAGATTCAGCATTCTATGGATAACAAGAGCCCAATCTTAATAAGTTCTGATAGAATGCAGATCCCAGTAAATATGTCTTCCTGTCTCCAGGGACTAGAGCTTTTTGTTTGCTTGTTCACTTCTCCCAACCACAATCGGTATCTGACTTCAGGCTACAAGTGTTTTTCTGTTTTTTCCTCTGTTGATTAGGGCATTTTGTTATTGTAGGGGAGGTAGGGAAGATGGGTTGGTGTGGGTTTTCAGAGGTGGTTGGAGCTTTCTCAGGATCCTCTTTAGCTCTGCATACTTGCTGGGGTTCTTGCTAAAAAAGCTTGCAGATGTGATGGACCTCAGGTGCTTTCATGGTCATTCCAACCTACACCTGCCTTTAATAATTTGTCCAAAATTTCTAACTGAATCTTCTTACCAGCTTGTACAACATCAGGGCATCTGTCTCAGTGACAAAATTCTCTGGCCCCGCTTTCTTCCTCCATTCGCCTTTCTCTCTCCAGACAAGGATTTGTTTAGGTTGTTTACTCTGCAACCCAGTTCTCTGATTTTTATGGATGTGTCATATTTCCATTTTGTCTATATCTTTTCATGTTTTAAGGTGAGAATGATGCCCACCCTTCCTTCTTTCCTTCCTTCCTTCCTTCCTTCCTCTGATTCTCTCTCTATTTTTTGTGAGATTATCAGTTAAAATTGGTGGTTAATATTTAATGAACAAACATTTATACATGTGTTGTCAAAAATAGAGTTTACTGTATAACATGGTTTGTTCTTTAGGAAAAATTCCAATAATCTTATTTGCCAGAACACTTAGAATTTCCCAGAACAATTGTGGCATCTTTTTAATTTATGTACAAATAATTTTATGAATATGAAATTGATTAGCTGACATGTCTTCTTACTTCATGTTACTTGATACAAAGCTAAGAGTAAAGTTATATTCCCACGTACATCACTGTAGTTTGCATTTGCAGTGTTGTTTCTGGCATTACTTTGTCCTGATCCATGTTTTTACTTCTTTCGTTGCCTTTTTTCCACTCATTTTATTTTATCGCCCTATGTAACCTCTCATGAGCTATCAGAAAATCATTCTAGAATATCACTGGGTATAAATATAAAAAAGAGACAAATGTTCAAAAGGTAGTAATAAAGGTAAAAAGGGAGAGGAAGGGAAGGAGAAAGGGGCAGCATAAATAGGAAAGACCGCATAGATATTGTAGGACATGAATAAAATAAGCATAAAGGATTTGATTTATGAAAAGGATGTCAACATTAATAGAAATTTTAGCAGGAACTTAAAAAATTCTAGAATACCTGGAAGGGACAGAACATCATAAAAACTGATACAAAGAATGTGCACTTTTATTGGTGACTTAAATGTAAAAAATCAATATTGTTATCCTCAATAATTCAGTGTTAAGTCCTGATCTTCTATCAATAATGCAAAGTAAAGCGTGAAGAAGTCCTATTTAGGAGACTTTGAGACAAAAACTAATGCAATATTTAGGTTAATAGAAAATAGTATTGGGAATTTGTAGGGGGACACACAGGGAATCAGACTACATTTTTTCCTGCTTTACCTGTCACTATCAGCATGACCTTGGTCAAGTTATTTAATCTTTCTGAGCTTTGTTTTCTTCCTCTATGAAATGAAAGATTTATAGCTGATTATGTTTAAGTTTTAAAAATCTGTATCTATGACCTTGAATGAAGGTTAAGGCAGGCTATTTTGGGCATTTAATGCCAAGCTGAGGATTTGGGACTTGATTGCTAGTAAATGGAAGGCTGGATGGTGTGTCAGCAGGAGCTTATCTGAAGCATTGAATAAATGGTTAGATTAGAAAAGGAATGATTAGCATGTGGGTAAAGTGTAGCGTAATGGCCTGGACTGGTAGTGTGGTGATGTAAAGGGCAATTAATGGGAACACGGCCAATGTATGACACCAGTCTCTGTAATCACATTAGAGTTAATACAAGAAGGATGTGAGCAGTGATGGTTTAGGAGAAGGCTTAGGATTACCAAAACTACATGTGCCACAGAGATTCAAGAATTTGTTTTATCCTACCCCATCCCTTTCAATATATACTTTCTAGTCTCTACTTATAGATTTATCATTTTTATATAATTGAATACCAGAACTGTTCTAGCCATGCCATCCAGTTAATACAATGACACACTGAATTTTATTAAGATCACTAGAGTGATTTTAGTATTGATTTGTATACTTTTCAGTGTCAGGGAAACATCACATGGGGAACTGGTATTTGAGAGTGATGGTCAAAGCTGTTTTCTAAACTGCCTCCTCCTCCTAACTATATCATGTTCCCAAATAATAACATTCACAAATGACAGAACATACCATCCATAACTATTCCTTACTAATGGAGGAGATAGGATGGACTTTATCAATGTGGTGAACATAACCCCTTAGTTTACTGGAGATAAACTAAACTGACTTATGCCCGCTAATAGCACCCACCTTTAGTTCTGAAAGTTCATATTTTGGTGATAAGTCCTATAGGCACCTTATTTTGGAGTAATTGAGTACTAGCTAGACATAACTACATATTTCTCTTCCTCAGATTCACAGATTCATGACATTCTATTATAGGTGCTCCGGATTGAGAAATGCTAGTTGAAGGTATTTGTAAACTGTCTTCAGAATACTCAACTTTTTTTTAAGGCATATGAGAAAGAATATACTTGCCTTACATCAGACCCTCAACTCAGTCTTCCCTCCCCAGTGAACACAAGTAATCAGAAAACCTGGGTTTTCCTAAATGGCTGATATCAAGATACAGGGTGTGGTTGGCAGAATAATGTCCCCACCTTCAAGGATATTCCTGTTCATCCCCAGAACTTGGAAATACACTACGTCACATGGCAAGGGGAATTAAGGTTTCTAATAAATTGATCTTGAGATGGGAAGATGACCTTGATTTGGGGATTATCCAGGTGATCCTTATATGTGAAATAGTGAGAAACCACAGTCAGCTCAGACAGATGTCATTTAGGAATTCGATTCAGTATGGCAACTGTGAAGATGGGGGGAGGGGGCCAAAAGCCAAAGAATGTGGGTGACTTCTAGAGATTAGGAAAGGGTAAGACAAACAGATTCCTCCCTACGGCTTCCAGAAAGGAATACAGTCAGGCTGACACCTTGATTGAATCCCAGTGAGAGCCATTTTAGGCACCTGACTGCCAGAATTATAATAAATTTCTGCTATGTTTTAAGCCACTAAATTCACAGCAATTTTTCACAGTGGTCATAGGAAACTAACACAGAAGAGTATGTAAAGTTCATCAGGATTTTTAAGTAATGCTGATGACGTGATCACTTACGTTGTACTTATATATAAAATAAACATTCAGAACAGTATCCTTTTTGCGCCTAGAGTCGGGTTTGTTTCTTCAATGAGTTTGCTTGCTTTCCATTGGTAGACAATAAGATCTACATTTTGTTTTATTTACTATTTGCCCCAAAATCTAAGAAAGTAAGAGTTAAGTTTATGATTAACTATTATGACTAAATAATAGTAAGCCAACTATTAGTTAATAGTTATCTGTAGCCTTTCTTTCTATGAATTTTCTCTTCCCAATTTTTATGTTAGGGATTAGTCTGATGAGTGGTTTTGATAATATAAACTTTGAATACAATTTTTTTAGATCTATTTATTTATTTGAGAGAGAGAGCGCATGAGCAGGAAGGGTAGAGGGAGAGGGAGAGAGAGAATCTCAAGGAGAATCTGCACTGAGCACAGAGCCTGAGCGGGGCTCTATCTCAGGACCCTGGGATCATGCCTGAGCAGAAACCAAGAGTCAGATGCTTAACCAACTACACCATCCAGGTGCCCCGACTTTGAATACACTGTAAAGAGAAGGATAAGTTGCAATTTAATAGTAATAAATTGAAATATAGCTTTATTCTAACTGATTAGATACTGATGAGAAATTTCTACAGGATAAAGAACCAGAAATTTCAATCTTGCCCAACACACAGATTTAGAGTTGATCATATATTTACATTAAGGTAATAATAAGAAAAGACTGAAGAAAATAAAGAAAAACAATGAATGAGGTAATAATCCTTTCCTAATTCTGTTTTCCTTTGTCTATTCTTATAGATGAGGTCAGTAAGTTAAATTGGGAATCATATACAACTAGTTCAATTATAACTGTTGGTTAATTAATCAGTCATAGTTTATTATTTTATCTCAGGAGTCTAACTAGAATTGTACTCAAGGCAGAAAGAAAATATAACCCTATTTTTCCTAACAACTTTCCTTAATCTCTTGTATCTATGGAATATTGCATATATCACTGATTATGAGAGTTTATAAATATTTGGAATTTTTTCCCTCAAACCTGCATGAATTACTTCTTTACTGAGTACTAGCTATACACTTTTTACATTGCATATAATTTAGCTTCAAAAGAATTTCTATTTCCTCATGATCAAGTGAGGGTCATTGGTCAAGATCTATAGAATGTTTCAGAATTGGTGGGCATGGCATGGTACAGACATCAAGGTCAATAGAAGCCAGAGAATGGAAAGGTCAAGTTTGCCTGGAGTTTTGCTGTTTCCTCGGAGAGTTGATATGTGACGGTTTCTTTTCTTGGAAAAGTATACTATTTAAACAAACATGGTTCCATGGTTCCATGTTTGCTTAAATATGTATGTCGTATGTGGGACAAGACATACACCAGAACTTTGCTTTCAGATTTAACATTGGAGAATATTAATGGATAAGAACAAATAGAAAAATACTCAGAGTTTGTATACAGATAACCCCAAAAAGTTTCTTACTATTTGTGAATAGAATTAATGTTTAACTGCTCTCTCTTGGTTTTGGTCTTTATTTATTTCCATATTTATTAAAAAATGAAATAAAGAAATACTGAAAAGACTTGCAACTATATTGAATCATTCAGGGAATATCCATAAATGTGTGTGTGTGTGTGTGTGTGTGTGCATTTGTGTGTTTAACTTGTAACTTTTGAGAAAAGAAATCAAGTTTAAGCATAGTAATGACCCCATGGACTAAATTATTACTGAATCCAGCTTCAATCTAACTCTTAGGTGAGTTGAAATAAATCTCAGTAACTGCAATTGAATATAAAGAGTAAAGCCTACATCAGGCACATTAAAAAAATATATCGCTGGGTGCTTTTTTTGTTAATTAACTATGTGTTAGATACCAGAAGAAAAAATATGCCTGTTTATCTGTAAAAGAGCATTATTACATTGGGCATAAATATCTCAAGTATAGATCTTTGCATGCATGCATACACACATTCATTAATTCTTCACATATATGTGTGTATATACATATATATAATCATCTGTTTTTAATAAGTAAAAATAATAATTAAAAACAAATCAAACATATTTCCTTGCCTTATCTTAATTGTGGGTATGTCAAATCGGAGACCATCATTCATTTATTAGCTCCAGACCATAACAAACTTGCTTGGCATATTGTAGGTGCTTAATAGACATTTTGTGGACTGATCTAGATTACTGTAATCCACATTCTGCATAATGCTATTGCTTTAAATATTCACGGCAGCTATGTCCAACTTCCACTTAAGTTCTAGTGTTGTTTTTGCTTCCCAAGATAATCATCCCAGCTTTTTCAACCATTTGTCCGACAAGAACGTTTTTGTCAGTCTCCTATGTGTCCATCTTAATCTTTAAACTCTGGAAGACTTTTAAGAAACTGCATTCCACCATGAATCTTGGAATATTGCATCAAAAACTAATGATGTATTTTATGGTGACTAACATAATGCAATAAAAATTAAAAAAAAAAAGAAGCTGTATTTCTTACTATAGGAGACTATTGAGGGAAAACAAATTAGAAATGCTCCCAAGCTATTTCTTTTTTTTTTTTTTAAGATGTATTTATTTATTTATCTGACAGAGATCACAAGTAGGCAGAGAGGCAGGCAAAGAGAAAAGAAGGAAGCAGGTTCCCCACTGAGCAGGGAGCCTGATGCGGGGCTCGATCCTAGGACCCTGGGAGCATGACCTGAGCTGAAGGCAGAGGCTTTAACCCACTGAGCCACCCAGGCACCCCTCTCCCAAGCTATTTCTAATAGGATGCATATTAGCTAAAATAATGAAGACTTAATGATTTGAGCATGGGCTGGAAATCCTAAGATCACGTAAAGGAAGTCACATGGCAGATTATCAGGGTTTCAGATACGTTTGGGTCCTTATATATAACACAGCCTCAGTTAGTTGATTATTTTGATATTTCAGCTTCTATTTCACTTAGTTTCAATGGAGGATTGCTTTGTCAGTGTCAGATTGCTTTCAACCCCGAGGACATTTGTCAGTGTCTGGAGACGTTTTTGGATTGTCCCAACTGAGGATGGAGGGTACCGCCCTCATTTAATAGGTAATGGCCAGGGACACTGCCAACTGTTCTACAAGGCATAGAGCATGGCCAAGGTTGACACACTGATAAATCTGCATTGTAATATGGCTCTCAAGCTACATTTTATAGCATTAGCAAATAAAAAAGATCTAAAAGGAAATCTTCAAATAAATTTGTTATTATCACTCAATTTCCATAGTCACACGAAATGTGAGAGTAAGTGCTGAGATTCATCCAATAGTGTAAGTTTTTCAGCTTCTCAAGATCCTTGAACATTCATTCCCAAGGTGCCGAACTTCAAAACGAGTGACACTAGCATATCAGAATAGCTAGTTTTCTGTGTTTCCTGAGCAGAAGCTGCTTGCACTGTTAGTAAGGGCAGGACATGGTCTCAGCTTTGTTTCCAGGAGAAGCATTGGGATCCCACCATAGTCAATCATTGCCTTTGGGCCAGGGACAGCTGGTATGCTCCCCAGAGCCCTGAAAACAGAGCTACTGAGGCACCAGTAAATCGAGTTCATTTCATGTTTTCTGACTGTATGATCTTTCTTATGTGTAGATGAAGTTCAGTTACATGATCCCAGCTTGTATAGTTAATACTAGTCCTTTCTATCACAATGTCTTTCGCTGTCCAAAGGAACTAGTAATAATAACTCTATTAACTAAGAGAAACCCAGAACAGTTATCAGTCTGCGAGGCAATCTTTGGCTTCCCTTTTGTTTTTCTTTGTAATATGCCATTGTGATTTTCCTGATCACCTCTACCATCTGAAAGCATTTTGTGGCACTTCTCATGTACGTAACAGAATGCAGTTTGAAGGGGACAGGAATATTACACGCTTCTACACTTAGGAAGATGAGAGGTAGGTGGGGAGCTCAGTTTCTTTGTCGAGATCATTTGACATAGGCGTTAATTCGCCAAGGTGCTGCGAATTACGGCTCAGACCCTGAGCCTTGCACTCTCTTAGTGGGTAAGTATTTATGAAGAGATTTAAAGAAAATACATCACTGGTAAATGTTTACTCAGTGTTTCATGTTTGATCCTTTTGGTACAATCTCTCTACTAAAGCTGGAATCTATTTTCAGTGACTACATATGAATGCAGCACACGTTCTGTGGCCTAACAGATGCCATCTGTAAAAGCATTTACTTTAAATTAGTGGAATAAGTAATCAAAAGGGCTTTGTACTTAATGCAAAACTTTTGGTGACTATTAAATGCTCATTAGAGGGTGTTTTTGCTGTATGACTGTCAAAATCAGCAGGACGTTTATGTTCGCCTTCCTGAGTGGGTCAAGATTGAATATGATTTTACAACCTAAATAACATAAATGAATGCAGGTTATTTCAGCATCTCCAGATGTTTTTTAAACTCTTTGCCCCTAAACCCAAAACTTAGTGCCATTTCAAATTCTGCAATGGTATTTTAGAAGAGATTTTTAAAAATTAAATATTTAACATCTTTAGATAAGTAAGCTACTTTTTCATACTCCCAACATTTATAAATGAAAAACAGATACTATCTCTAATGCTAAATATTACTCCAGCCCATCTTTTATGGAAATATATCCCCAGGGAATCAGATAATATTAAATCAGCTTAACTATGCACTTATTACAATAGCTAATTATCTAAAGTTTTCAATTATCTTATGATGGCTTGTTTGGTAGATTGTGTATGTACTGCAACTTGATTGAATCTCTAGAAATATGTCCTTATTATCACTTTGCTTTTAATTAAACATTCAATAGCTGTCTTGTTTAATCTAGAGAGCTGCATCTATGATCCTCACTGCTGTTATTTATGTGGTACTATGTACAGGAATGGTACTGTATAACAAGAATAATGAATACTTCACCCAAACTATGGCTCTCACATTGAGGAAATGAAACTTCACATCTATTAGCTGAAGTCTGTAAACACTCTGATTATAAAAGATGATTTTGAAGACCCTTCCTGCATCTCGGAGGAGGAAAAAAAAACAGAGTCCATGGGTCACACTCAACTTGCTTGCAGGAAGAATTATGCTTCAAGTAGTTAGATCAGCATTGGTGGTCAAGTTCAGAAAAGCAAAACCGAGTTAACCTGGAGTAATAAAAGCTTGACAATTTATAAAAATACTGTAAGTTCTGCA
>RCUC01130115.1:0-30163 GCA_003697995.1 Taxidea taxus jeffersonii | reverse complement strand
AGGAACTGCCACACTGTTTTCCACAGTAGCTGTACTCTTCTGCACTCCCACCAGTGCTGCTCAGGGGTTCCAGTGTTTCACCCTTGTCAACACCTTTTCTGTTTTTTTGATAGTACCCCTGTTAATGGGTGTAATGTAGTTATTTTTCACCACTGCTGTATTTCCTTAAGGATTAGTGATGTCCAGCACCTTTCATGTGCTTATTGGCTATTTGCATATCTTCTTTGGAGAAATGTCTACTTGAGTCCTTTATCCATTTCTTAATTGAAGAAATTAAAAGTGAGAGATATTGGGGTCACTGGCTGGTTTGTTCAGTAGAGTGTGACTCTTGATCTTGGGGTCATTAGTTCAAGCCCCAAAATGAGTGCAGAAATTACATAAATTTAAAAAATTAATATAAAGTAGGAGATATTAAATAATTCATTTGTAGGGGCGCCTGGGTGGCTCAGTGGGTTAAAGCCTCTGCCTTCAGCTCTGGTCATGATCCCAGGGTCCTGGGATCGAGCCCCGCATCGGGCTCCCTGCTCAGCGGGGAGACTGCTTCCTCCTCTCTCCCTGCCTGCTTCTCTGCATACTTGTGATCTCTCGCTCTGTTAGATAAATAAATGAAATCTTTAAGGAAAAAAAAAAAAAGAGGGGCGCCTGGGTGGCTCAGTGGGTTAAAGCCTCTACCTTCGGCTTGGGTCGTGATCTCGGGGTCCTGGGATGGAGTCCCGCATTGGGCTCTCTGCTCAGCTGGGAGCCTGCTTCCTCCTCTCTCTCTGCCTACCTCTCTGCCTACTTGTGATCTCTGTCTGTCAAATAAATAAATAAAAATCTTTAAAAAAATAAATAAAGGTAAAAAAATAAAATTTAAATTTAAAAAATTAAGTTTTGGGGTGCCTGGGTGGCTCAGTGGGTTAAAGCCTCTGTGTTTGGCTCAGATCATGATCTCAGGGTCCTGGGATCGAGCCCCGCCTCAGGCTTTCTGCTCGGCGGGGAGCCTGCTTCCTCCTGTCTGCCTCTCTGCCTACTGCGATCTCTGTGTCAAATAAATAAAATCTTTAAAAAATAATAATAATAATAATTCACTTGTAGGTCATAAAGTTAGGTGGCAGAAGTTAGCATCCAGAACTCGGGACTATATATTCACTTAAACAGTGGCATTAATGAACTGCATTATTAATATTTTCTAAGATTTCAAGGAGTGTGTTAATAGACTATTTCCCTAAAGAACAAACAGAGACTGGATATTCAATTTAATTCTTAAATCTATAGCACTCAGAAAAATAAATATCATGAACACTTTATATGACTATAGAATATACAGGAATACTTCCCCTTACTCCACAAATAACTTACTATTTCTGCCATCTTCCTTCTGTGATTTAAAATAAACAATGCATGTTTAAGAGAGTTCTGGAACGTTCTGACCAAAGTAGTACAATTTCAATTAAAAGCTTGTTAAATGGGGCGCCTGGGTGGCTCAGTGGGTTAAGCCCCTGCCTTCGGCTCAGGGCATGATCTCAGGGTCCTAGGATGGAGCCCCTCATTGGGCTCTCTGCTCAGCAGGGAGCCTGCTTCCCTTCCTCTCTCTCTGCCTGCCTCTCTGCCTACTTGTGATCTATCTGTCAAATAAATAAATAAAATCTTTAAAAAAAAACAACCACCACCCAGTAATGAAACAAAAGGGGCACATGCTGTTTATTGTAATCCATTCTCAAGTCAACTCTGTAAGAATTACTGGAACTTTTACTAAATTATGAACATAATATTTCCTTTTTCAAAGATTTTATTTGTTTATTTGATAGAGCAAGCGAGTGCGCAGGCAGGGGGAGCAGGAGGAGAAGCAGGCTCCTCACTGAGCATGGTGCCTGATACAGGGCTCGATCCCAGGACCCTGGGATCACGACCCGAGCCAAAGGGAGATGCTTAACCAGCTGAGCCACCCAGGTGCCCCGTGAACATACTATTAATACAAAAGAATTATGTGTAATTGTCTAGCAGCACAACTGTTCATAGTGAACATCATTTGCACTGTTAATAGAAAAACAAATTAAGTCAAAAGGTTAAGAAAAAGGTTAAAGGTTGTTGTGAGGTCATCAAAATGAGTTCTAAAGGGACCACATTAAAATATTAGTGGTTATTCAGAGTAATGGAAAGAATAACTTAGTGTACTAAAATAATATAAGCCCTTAGAAGGTAGGATGTGGAGTTTCTGGCAACTTACCTAATGATTATTTATTAGCAGCAGTGTGGTATGTTGCAAACAACACAGATTCTGGGGTAAAAAAGACCTGGGTCTGGATCCTGGCTCTACCTAGGAAACAGATTACATGACTTCTGAAGATTTATTTATTTGGGCCTCAGGTTCCTGAGCTGTAAAATCAAGCTATCACCAAATATGTTCCAAAATCAAATAAAAGAGTTCACTATATAGTGCAGGGTTAAGAGAATCAGTGATAATGTAAATCATCTGCCACAGTGCCTGGTGATGATCACCTTAAAAACTGGTCTACAGATTTTCAAAATGTATTTAAAACTGTCTAAAGTTCTGGGTGACTGGGTGGCTCTCAGTTCAGGTGTCCAACTCTTGGTTTCAGCTCAGGTCATGATCTCATGGGTGGTGAGATCAAGCCCCACCAGCACATGAGCTCCGAGTCGGACCCTGAGCTCAGCGGATGCTTGAAGATGCTCTCTCTTTGCCCCCTGCCCCAAATAAGTAAATCTTTTTTTTTTTTTTAACGTTTTATTTATTTATTAGTTAGAGAGAGAGAGAGAGAGAGAGAGCGAGCACAGGCAGGCAGAGTGGTAGACAGAGGCAGAGAGAGAAGCAGACTCCCCGCTGAGCAAGGAGCCCGATGTGGGACTCGATCCCAGGATGCTGGGATCATGACCCGAGCTGAAGACAGCCGCTCAACCGAGCCACCCAGGCGTCCCTTTCCTTCTGCTTCTTACCCCAGTATTTTTTTAATGATTAATTCAAACACTTCAAGGATAAAGACTACTGAAATAGTATATCAACTATAATTTTGGGGTAGGATTGCTCTATCTTAATTTCAATGCTTCCCATTTTCCCTCATAATTGATGTTTTTTCAGTTGGTATTGAGGTACATATATATAACAAGGGGTACTGGGTGGCACAGTCAGTTAAGCGTCTGCCTTTGGCAAGGGTCATGATCCTGAGGTCGTGAGACTGAGTCCCATGTCAAGCTCCATGCTCAGCAGAGTCTGCTCCTCCCTCTACCCCTCATCCTTTTCATGATCTCTCTCTCTCAAATAGTTTTTTTTAAAAAGAAGTAAAGTAGGGGCACCTGGGTGGCTCAGTGTATTAAGCCTCTGCCTTCTGCTCAGGTCATGGTCTCAGGGTCCTGGGACTGAGCCCCACGTCAGGCCTCTATGCCTACTTGTGATCTCTTTCTCTCTCAAATGAATAAATAAAATCTTAAAAAAAAAAGTAAAATATTATAGTATACTTAAAGTATATTTTAGAAAACCAGACAAACCAAAGTAGACTCTTAATTACAGAGAAAAAGCTGATGGCTCTCAAGGACGAGGTGGGGCCAGGGTTCAGGTGAAATAGACAATAGGGATTAAACAGTATACGTATCATAATGAAAAAAATAAAATAATATAAATAAATAAAAAAGTCTGCTTTAAAACAAGCAAACAAAAAACAGATTTCTTATTCCATTGCACTAAAATGTCAGTAACTAAATGCTGGAAAATATACTTCGTATTTTAGTTGAATAGAAATATTTAAAATCTAGATCTGACAAACTAGTTGTAAAGTCTCAATTTTTCTTGGGGAAAACCACATTCCAAAGCTTTACCACAGCTATCTTTTATTTGGAGTGACTAGGCTGTCTGAGGAGGAGAAGGAACTGGTTGAGCCTGAATAGGGATTTCTCAAAGCTAACATCAAGGAGTCCTCTAAACCCTGCCAAATTGTGGATGGTATATAAACAGACACAATATTTATTTTGGGACAAAGATCCTGCAGGCAAGTAAGCAAAATGCTCCAGAAGCACCAGAATCACAGACCTTTGGAAAAACCATTTAAAACAAGAGTCCGGCCTCATTCATTCAATCAAATGCTGTTAAATTTTGCTTTACTGGGGCGCCTGGGTGGCTCAGTGGGTTAAAGCCTCTGCCTTCAGCTCAGGTTATGATCCCAGGGTCGGGCATGAGTCCCGAATTGCATCAGGCTCTCTGCTGAACGGGGAGCCTGCTTCCCCCCACTCTCTGCCTGCTTCTCTGCCTAGTTGTGATCTCCGTCTGTCAAATAAATAAATAAATAAATCTTAAAAAAATTTTTTTTCTTGCTTTACTTATGCTCATGAAAATGAATGATAAAAGATTTTTTTTTTAATATTTTATTTACTTATTTGTCAGAGAGAGTGAGCACAGGCAGACAGAGTCAGGCAGAGGCAGAGGGAGAAGCAGGCTCCCTGCTGAGCAAGGAGCCCGATGTGGGACTCCATCCCAGGACACTGGGATCATGACCTGAGCCGAAGGCAGCTGCTTAACCAACTGAGCCACCCAGGCGTCCCAAGATTTTGGTTTTAAGGATAAAAGTTCAGGGAAGAAAATAAAACATCAAATTTCTTAAAAGTATCTGCTCTAATAACATATACTTCATAACTACTTCTCAATGTCTGCTATAATGTTATTTGACTACCAATTAAAATCAAGTTAAAAATAGAAATGCAACAATTGTTAAAAAGTTTAACCTCTCCAAAAAAAAAAAAAGTTTAACCTCTCTCTGGGGCCATAATCTAACACTAGATAGTATATTCAATTTCTATAGAAGAAAATGATAACTTTACAGTAGCACTGTAAAGTTCATTTTTTCAGTTTGTAAAATATTTTTATACTCTTTATCTTTATACTCAAAAATTAGGATCATGTAATAATCACATAAAATTAATTTGAAACCCTAACCCAGGCTTTACAAAACAGAGAATACATGCAAAAACCATTAATCTGACCATTCAAGATAACTAATAACTTCTGGTGAACCATAATCATTTGCATTTGTTTGAAATAAAAAGTAAGTGGAAATGGGTCCTAAGAGGAAAGATCAAAGGAACTGGAAGTTGCTTGGCCTACAAAAATTTAACTAAGAATGACTTAAATTCCAACTGGTTGCTTTCCTTGTCTTCTCAAAGCAAAATGAGAGAAAAGCAGTGTAGATTCTGAAAGAACTAGAAACATTTTGGCTGTCAGGGTTTAAAATACACCAGGATGGACCACTTGGGAAAGATGCGGTGTTCCAACACTGTATAGCTACAAGTGAAGCTGACCTAAGGCACAGCATAGCACTCAAACTCCATAATTAAGTTACCTATAATTTCACCCTACAAAACCATCAAAAAGCCCAATTTTGGATAGGGTATTACAATTTAAAAGGCATTTTCACATATTCTAGTACTTCATTTAATCCTCACCATGAGGTATATGAACAGGACAGACATTCTGATTCCATTTCCAGATAAAAAAAAAGCTATGAATGCCTTGGGACAACTCTCTCTACTACACTGTATTATTTTAAACTTTTTTTTTTTTAAGATTTTATTTAACAGAGGGAGACACAGCAAGAGAAGGAACACAAGCAGGGGGAGTGGGAGAGGGAGAAGCAGGCTTCCCACCGAGCAGGGTGCTGGCATATGGAGCTTGATCCCAGGACCCTGGGATCATGACCTAGCTGAAGGCAGACACTTAACGACTGAGCCACCCAGGTACCCCTTATTTTAAACCTCTTCTAAAAAAGATTGTTGTTAAGAGCCAATGCAGACAGCATACTAGAAACCTGGGTGCAAAATTTTCAAATATATTTGAAAGATGGGATAAACTTGTGTGCTTTGATTTGATCTTACATAAAATACCTATTTATGATCAGTTATCCATTAACAGGCCTTCCTTACTGAAGACCTCTGGTTTGAAAATATTCCTACAGGGGCACCTGGGTGGCTCAGTCAGTTAAACAGATGCCTTCACCTCAGGTCATGATGTCGGGCTCCTGGGGTGGAACCCCATGCCAGTGTCCTTGCTCAGCAGGCATCTGCTTCTTCCTCTCCCTCTGTGCTCTCTCTCTCTCAATAAATAAGTAAAACCTTAAAAAAAATTAGATGCCTTAAAAAAATCTATTCCTATAAACACACAGGCAGAATTAATGAATAAAAGGACTGATTTTGCTGAGCCAACTTTCTTAGATCATAAAGCGTATTTCAAACCAAAGAGAATATGCAGGTTCTGTCTCCTATTAGCATTCCAATATTTTCTGAATTCACTAAATTTAAGTGAATATTGCAGTAGCCAGCCTCAAAGATAGCCCCAATGATCCCAGCCTCCTGGTATTCACACCCATGTATGTGAATAAATACTCCTCCTTCCCTGTCAAATGTGGGCTAGACTTAGTGACTCCCTTCTAATGAACAGAGTAAGACACAAGTGACTGGAGAATAGGTCATAAAAAGCATGGTGACTTCATTCTCTTTCTCTCTCTGTGGAGAGGCACACATGACTAGTAAGTGAAGCCACCTACGAACAGTCACGTGAGTGAGCTTACAAGTGGATTCTTCAGCTCCAGTCAAGTCTTCAGAGACTGCACAGTCCCAGCCCTGAGCCAGAACCATCCAGTCAAACCACTCCCACACTCCTGTAAAAGGGCACCCGGGAATTCTTGGCAGTGACCGAAACACTGTCTTGATTGTGGGTGGTGTTTACATGAGTGGGTACATTTGTTAAAACTCAAATTTATATAGTGAAAATGGGTGCATTCTAGTGTATGTAAAGTATACTTCAATAAAGTTGACTCTTTTTAACAAGCCACTGCACCTTTGGGATAAGCAGACCAAGGATCACTTATGAGAAAGCAGTGCCCTAACTTACGAAGTACAGGGTGGGCGGTAAGAAAACAGAAATGCATTAACCAGCTACCACCACAAACACACATGTCCTAAACTGCTCCTCAAAACTGCCCCACCCACAGTCTTTCCTATCTCAGATGACAGCAATCCCATACTCCCAGTTGCTCTTGCCAAACACGCTGGAGTCATTCTTGACTCTCAAACCCCACATCCAATCCATAAGCAAATCCTGTTGGCTCTATCTCAAAATATAACCAGACTATGACCACTTCTGACCACCTCCCCTGCTACTACCCTAGCCTCTCGCCAAGATCACAGCAACAGCCAAACTCGTCTCCCTACTTCACTCTTGCCCTCCTACAGCCTATTATTAACTCAGCAGCTAGAGTGATCCTTTCAAAAACCCAAGGCATATCATATTGTTCAACTGCTCAAAACCCTGAAACTACTCCCCCTCTCACCATAAAAATCCATGTGATTGGGTGCCTGGGTGGCTCAGTGGGTTAAGCCTCTGCCTTCGGCTCAGGTCATGATCTCAGGGTCCTGGGATCGAGCCCCACATCGGGCTCTCTGCTCAACAGGGAGCCTGCTTCTCCCTCTCTCTCTGCCTGCCTCTCTGCCTACTTGTGATCTCTGTCTGTCAAATAAATAAATAAATAAATAAATAAATCTTTAAAAAAAAATCCATGTGATTTTGAGGTCACATAAACTGGCTCCTAGTTATCTCCCTGATCTCATCTCCTGTTATCCTCCTTGCTCAGTCTACTCCAGGCACGCTGGGCTGCTTGCTGCTTAACAAACACATGGAATATGCTCCCACTCTAGGACCTTCACGGTGACTACACCCTCTGTCTTTCCCCCAATACCTACATGGCTCATCATTACCTAACCTCCTTCAGGTCTCTGCTCGAACATGATCTTCTTTACCCAGACCAACCTATTTGAAATTGCAAACACTTCTGGTGCTTGACCACCCTTATTCTTATTCATTTTGAATACTGTCTAACCTCCACTCCTTCCATAACAATCTCTAGGGAAGGATCTTTGTTTTGTTCACTGATGCATCTCAAATGCCTAGGTCAATGCTCAGTATACACAACACAACTGGTATCCAACAAGAACATTCCGAATGAATTCATTTTTCAGCAACTGTGTTAGGTACTGGGCTAAGCACTTTACATCCACTATTTCATTTAATCACTAGGGAAATCCTGGGAAGTATGCATTAACCTCATGTTCTAATTGAGGACCATAAAGGTCAAATAACTTGCACAAAGTTATATAGTAGTGAATGATGCCAGGACTTAATTATGCCTAACTTCAAAGCCTTAACAGTAGTTTCCTCAAAGTTGGGTGTGAATGAAGAAGAGAACTAAGCTGCTTCAGAAAGTAACTACGCTGAGAACATGTGGAAGAAAAGATGCAGATCTGAGATCCAAAATATGAAGCAGAAGCAAGCAATTAACAATTAACATTTGGAGAGATCCCTTTGGTTATTCTTTGCTTCTAGTCCTGGAGGGACAGAAATACAAGCTAATGACTATCAGAAAGAAAACCAGAAAAAAGGAGTAAGAAAATACAAGACCCCATAGCTTGCGTTCCATGGTTGAGAAAACATGGGTCAGTACCTTTTGTCTAAATTCACTGGTATCCTTTATTCCACTGGAAAAGAGCAATATACTAGCAGTTTCCTATTTGTTTTTGTGCCTTAACATGTTTTCTTTTCCTCTGGATCCTACTGGTATAGTATAGATGTTAAAAAAAGTGTATTTAAGGGGCGCCTGGGTGGCTCAGTGGGTTAAAGCCTCTGCCTTCGGCTCAGGTCATGATCTCAGGGTCCTGGGATCAAGCCCCGCGTTGGGCTCTCTGCTCGGCGGGGAGCCTGCTTCCCCCTCTCTATCTGCCTGCCTCTCTGCCTACTTGTGATCTCTCTGTCAAATAAATAAATAAAATCTTTAAAAAATATATATATATGTCCTAAATCTAAAAAAAAAAAAAAAAATTTTTTTAAATTAAAAAAAAAAGTGTATTTAAAAAGTATAGGATCTACACATAAACATTTGCAGATTTAAATCTGAGGCAAAGATATTGAGTTTGGGGGTACCTGGGTGGCTCAGTGGGTTAAAGCCTCTGCCTTCGGCTCAGGTCATACATTGGGCTCTCTGCTCAGTGGGGAGCCTGCTTCCTCCTCTCTCTCTCTGCCTGCCTCTCTGCCTAACTTGTGATCTCTGTCTGTCAAATAAATAAATAAATAACCTTTAAAAAAATATTTTAAAAGATACTGAGTTTGCCACTGTTACTATTCTTGGAACACAGCCACACTCATTTGTTTACATATTGTCTATGGCTCCTTTTCCACTCTCACAGCAGACGTGAGCAGCTGCAACACAGACCACATGCCTGCAAAACTAAAAATATTTGATATATGGCCTTCTACAGAAAAAAACTTCTAAAACAAATATTAATAAAATGTAAGTTTCCTGCTAACTCACTTATATCCGTTCTATCAATTTTCCAGGTATATTTGAAAACATGCCCTCTAAACACTAAAATAAGTCATAGAAAGTTTTTGTTATTGGTGATCATATACCTAAAAACATGTCAATGGCTTAAGTCCAAGAATAATCTGGTCTTCGATCTGGTAAACAGTTATCATTAAATTAATTTAAGCAAACATACTTTCTAGTAGAGTTAACACCATTTATTAGTTATTGAATACTAGAAGACTTGGGTAACATTGAGATGCACCTTGAGGTATTAAGGTAGTTTAGCATTAAAATTGAGAAAATAACTTTTTTTGGTTATGTCTGTAGTATCTGAGCCACCATGTTAAATAAACATTAAGAAAGTGTTTTGAACAAGGAGAAAAATAATTTCTTCATTCACTTACACATACATGCACCAAAACAGACAAAAAAAGCATAATCCCACAATGACTTCCCAACTTCTTCCTATTTAAGAATTACAAAATAGTAAAACTTGGAACATTTGCTTTTAATCTTCCAAGCAAGCAAGCTAATACATAGAAAAGCAAATCACAGGATGCCTGGGTGGCTCAGTTGGTTAAGCGGCTGCCTTCGGCTCGGTTCATGATCCCAGCATCCTGGGATCGAGTCCCACATCAGGCTCCTTGCTTGGCAGGGAGCCTGCTTCTCCCTCTGCCTCTGCCTGCCTCTCTGTCTGCCTGTGCTTACTCTCTCTCTCTCACTCTCTGACAAATAAATAAATAATTTTTTTTAAAAAAGCTAAAAAAAAAAAGCAAAAGAAAAGCAAATCACTTATTACTCACTTTAAAAATTCTATAATCTATTTTCCCTCTCCCTCTCCAAAGATTAGTTGTTTGTCACCCACAAAAGATCAAACCCTGGGGTGCATGGTTGGCTCAGTCAGTTAAGCATCACACTCTTGGATCTGACTCAGGGTTGTGAGATTGAGCTCTGGGTTGGGCTCTTGCTCAGCGGGTAGTCTGCTTGAGATTACTTCCCCCCTCCCTCTTTCTCTATAATAAATAATTTTTTTTTTTTTAAGATTTTACTTATTTATTTGACAGAGAGAGACACAGCAAGAGAGCAACAGAAAAGAGGGAGTGAGAGGGAGAAGCAGGCTTCCCACTGAGCAAGGAGCCCAATGCGGGGCTAGATCCCAGGACCCTGGGATCATGACCTAAGCCGAAGGCAGACTCTTAACAAATGAGCCACCCAGGCGCCCCTAAAATAAGTAAATCTTAAGGAAAAAACCAAACAACCCATTTATTTCCTAAAGTTTAAACAAAAAACTCTTCATTGTGTATATATATATAAAACCAGGAATATTTTTCCTAATGCAGGCTAACACAAAAATCTTTGTATTATTTATGTATTATGTTTTGCAAATAAAGTGAGAAGTTATGGGTATTCATGACAACACTCAGAAGAGTAAGTGAGCAAGTTGATAAAAACAGGCATAGAAACACAAAGGAAATAGGAGAAATACTCAGCATAAAATGAGGCCAAAAAATATTTTTCTTTAAATATTTTATTTCTGTAAGAGTCAACTTCTACATTAAAAGATGAACCAATCCATTATTCACTAAAATTTCACCAAAATTATGTGATACATTTAAGTTAAAGAGTTTAATAGAACTCTCAATTTAAACATTTAATATCTTCAACCTAAACTTTCAACATAAAAATTTTAAGGCATCAATTTGTTTTCCCAGCTTTTCCTCAAAACAAAAAAATTATTTCCAAGTCTTCACACTGTTTTTAATGAAAATTAAATTTGTAGTATTAACAGAAGTAGAAAGTTACCCATGAGCTATTTCTAGATATTATTAAATTATGCCTACAGAGCCTTTCCCCATTTTTCTCTTAATTTTATTTTTTTACAGCACTGTAGTCACTTAGGTTAGTAAAACAAAATATATCTTGTCAATACTTTCAAAAGAAGTAAGTTTTAAATGCTACATATAAGAAGCACACTATTCTTTAAGGGCTAGAAGTTTCTATGATGAATATTATAAACATGAAATTAGTAATGGAATGATATAAAAAAATTGACAGTTATTTAAAAAATTATATTATATCCTTATAATATGAAAACAAACCTGACCATATATGTGTATAATCACACCTGTGACCTCTTCATTAAACTGTAAATCTTCCAATAATCTCTAATAAAACAATCCACAGTATTTCAAATTGCAAAGAAATATTTCCTACCTTGCCTGCTTCTCTTTCTAAGTCGACATACTCCCGGCTAGGTGTCTGTCGTTGTTCTCCCTGCCAGCTGGCCGGAAAAAACTGGAGAGACAGATTGGTTCCTGTGGCCACAAAAGCCTTTTAGAAAAATCAATACAAACAGGATCAGGAGCAGGACATTACATAAATTATGCAGGCAGTCATTTATTTTTACATCAGTTTCTGTCTTAAGCGAGGCAGCACTGAGAATACTTAAAAGTAAAAAACATGCACTCATCATTTTTCTTAAGTATTAAGTTACAAACATCTGATTCCATTTTGAGGACCTTCGCCATTGGCTGCTTAAATATAAAATCAGACATGGAATCAATACTTTCTTTCAGGTCATTTTTTGCTGACGTTAGGATCTCGCACTGCTAATGTCTAACCAGAAGACATCATCTCTGAATTTATTTTTTTAAATTTATTTATTTGACAGAGAGAGATCACATGTAGGCAGAGAGGCAGGCAGAGAGAGAGGGGGAAGCAGGCTCCACGCTGAGCAGGGAGCCCGACTTGGGGCTGGATCCCAGGACCCCGGGACCATGACCTGAGCCGAAGGCAGAGGCTTTAACCACTGAGCCACCCAGGCACCCCTCATCTCTCATTTTAAAAACTTCTATTTTTAAATGTGAAAATCACTAAAGATCTACACATTGAATTTTAAAGCATACCACAACTTCAAGTTGTATAAATGGGACATTTGAATTTCTCTTGATTTCCCTTGCTTAATGAAATACTATGTTCTCAAGCCCATGTTAAAAATGCACAGGACTGGGACGCCTGGGTGGCTCAGTTGGTTAAGCAGCTGCCTTCGGCTCAGGTCATGATCCCAGCGTCCTGGGATCGAGTCCCACATCGGCTCCTTGCTCAGCCATGAGCCTGCTTCTCCCTCTGCCTCTGCCTGCCTGTCTGTCTGCCTGTGCTCGCTCTCTCTCTCTCTAACAAATAAATAAATAAAATCTTAAAAAAAAAAAATGCACAGGACTGTGTCTTCTGATAAATGATACATTAGCAATGTGATGTGTCAGTAGTTATCTCTCTAAAACCTTAGGTGATTTTAAAAATATGCGTTTTCTGAAATTTAACTTTAGGAGAACTGGATCTGACTATATAAAAGAGTATTCATCTAATATTTATAATAAGATTTGGATGCATGGCTCAACAGACAGAACAATCTAAAACCATTTCGATAAAGTGTTCTGTGTAGCCCCTAAGCAATTTAACTACATTTCCTCCAAGTGAAAAATGGAATTAGCACTGTTCCTCTTCCAAAGGGAAACTCAGAAAGAAGTAAAAAAAGCATTTTGGGGGAAAAAAAACCCTGAAACATTTTTCATCATCTGAATGTAAACTTTCCTTGTTGAAATGAAAGGTTTTGGTTTGTTTTATTTTACTAATTAAAGTTCCACAACATACTTTGTTTCCAATCAAATAGTCTTTGAAATAATAATAATATAATGTAAGTGTAATAATAATAATAATAATCTGAAAGCAAGGGGTTCACATTTTGGGCAAGTTGTTTAAAGCCATCAGATCACTGAGCTATCCACTAGTACCCCTGATGACTAACAGCTTAGATTCTTTAGAGATAAAAATTTATTCTTCCTATTTCTATTATTGGTATTGCAGGTACAACTGCCAACCTAACTGCTATATCTCTATAGAAATCTTTGATGCCATTTACCTAATCAACAGGGATACTCTTTTTACATGAATGGGGACTGAAAAAACAACATTACAACATTAACCTTTAAAAAAAATCTTTCCCCAATAATACCAAATTTAAAAAACAACCAAGTGTAGTGAAATGAACCAACAATAGTTAAAATGAAAAGCAGACTCTAGAAGGCACAGTGCCTAGGCTGTAGGATGAAGCAACTTACTTAGCTGTACATCAGTTTCCCTACTAATTAGTATCTGTAAAGTGCTTATAATAGTACCATGTTAATGCCATTTAAGTATTTGCTAAATAAGAGAAATAGTTTTCAGCTGGATAAGAGAGCTAACTTTTTCGGCCTCAGATAATAAAATAAATTCTCAGCATAGAGTGGTGGCAGATAAGAGATTCAGCCCATGAATGAATGAATGCCTTGTGTCAAAATCCTCAAGGCATGTTTCTTTAGTATTCACCTAGTAACAAATCCTTCCACCCCGTGTACCCCAAGTCAGCTCTGTGCAAGTAAAAACAATCTACAGATCTTATTACCTCACCTCCTGTCTGAAGACCAACCTCAGAAGAGATTTCCTGCTTCATCACTTCATGCCCATTATCTCATCAAGATCCCTCTCTCTGAGAGAGGAGAAGTGGTAAAAACAGATCATTCTACAATAGCATTTCACAAATTTGACCATAGAACTCTTTTTCTAATGGGAGTATCTACACACACATAACAATTGGGAAAATTCTGTTCAAAAACAAAAAATGCTATACTGGTGTCATTGTCTTTATGTAAGATTTCCAGATTGTCCCAATGATTATTCTACAGGTTTCACAAATTGTAAAATAACACACCTTATGCCAATTCAACATACCTTTATGCTTCCATCTTCAGGACTAAAAATATATAGTTTTTATGCTGTCACAGTCGTCACCATACCTGAATTCTTTTCTTAATTTAATACCTTCTCCAACACTCTTACCACAATAAAACGTACATGAGAAATAAAACAGACCAAATAGATTCTACCCCTACCCATAATCACTTTTATTCATGCTATGATAAGGAGTCTGGGTAAGTTTTATAATTATGATCACATCTCTCTAAATACAAAATAAATTCTTTAGTCTCAATGATACACTAAGGAGATGTTCAAAATTAAAAGAGTAAAAAGGGGGGGAGATCGATAACAGTTTTGGTAATTACATATATTTTTACTGTATATAGCTGCTGTCAAAACAGAGTCAAAATAATACCTTCTCCACACCTATTTTCAACAACCAAATAAGTAAAAGCCACAGCCTGTTCCTAACTAAAAAGGCACATTTTAGGCATTATATTAGGTAACCTCTAAATTCAATTAATCAAGTAGCTATGATACAAAAGGCGTTATGCAGAGTATCTGTTTAGAGGGGAGTATATTAATGTATACACCAGAGTTAATGTGGTCTGCGCCCTCTAGGAGCTAGGGATCCTGTAATTTAAATGTGAAGAATACTGAATTAAAGGGGGGGGGCTAGAAAAAGGAGGAAATGTGAAATTCCTTTCCAAATTACAAATAGTTACATTATTCAACAAATTAAGACATGTATGCTATATTAAGTGAGAATATTACACAGAATTCAGCCTACCCTCCTTTAATACTTATCAGATAGTAAGAACTTATTAAAATTCATAGGATCAGATATCTGGAAGAGAGAAAGGCCTAAAATGTCTGTCTGTTTTATCCCTGGAAAGAAACTTATGATAAATACAAGCAACCTATAATACTGCTATAATATTACACTAATATTATACTATAGCAATTCGGATCTACTGTGGGTTAAATTATACTCCCAATTCACAATTATACTCAGTAAAGTCCCCGATGTGACAAAAAACAACCTAATAACTATACTTTATTAGGCCGCCCCCCAAAAAAACCCTCAGCTCTAAAAAATCAAGAAGTACTTTGTACCTCATCTTTCACACTTACATTATTAACTCCAGGAAATCTATTGGTTAGGTATACCATCCACCTTTTGCAAAAGGAAGCCCAGACAAAGAATAGTATAATCACTGGTTCAACTAATGAATGATTCTTCTATCACTCAGGCCAAAACCGAAAGTATGTCTTAGACATTTTAATCATGTAACTATTATAACTACTCAAGAAACTTGGAAGTGTTTTACTTTCATAACAGGTACTAATGACCAAATATTCTAGAGCTCCTAATAAATTTAGCCAGTATCTTCACATGATCTATAGTACAGTTCTAAAAAGTCTTCATTTTAAAACGAAAAATACTTTTTTAAAAAAATTTTTAAAGATTTTATTTATTCATTTGACAGAAATCACAAGTAGGCAGAGAGGCAGGCAGAAAGAGAGGGAGGAAGCAGGCTCCCTGCTGAGCAGAGAGCCCATGAGACTGGGGGCTCCAGGGGGCTCGCAGGGCTCCATCCCAGGACCTTGAGACCATGACCTGAGCAGAAGGCAGAGGCTTTAACCCACTGAGCCACCCACACGCCCCAAGAAAAATATTCTTAAAAATAAATTTAATTTAGGTGATGAAAAGGGAGAATTTTATGGTATGTGAATTGTTTTTCAATAAAATATATTCTCCATAAGGGGTTGGGGGGAGCAAATATTCCAATGTGTCCTCCTATTGTTAACCCAAATTCAAACTCCACCATTGCTTCAAGTCTCTGCAAATGCAATGGGCCCAGTTCAGAGTAGATAACTGCACCCCATTAGACAGCACTTCGACTTCTTCTGTTTTTTAATTAGTAAGATCTCTTTTCTTTAGCTTCTTCCTACTTATCTTTGGCTTTTTCATTCCCCCCTCGTTAGCACCTCCAATTAGACAAACCAAAAAGATGATGAGACACTTGAGTTTTCCCCCTGAGGTAAGGTTTCGTGAAGGCGAAGCACTGACTGAATCCACCACCTAAAACATGGCCTCAAGATCAACTGTGGGTTTCACAAACCCATGCGATTCTTCAGGAACTGCAACACTAAACGGGATACGTTTCTGAGGTTTGAAAAAAGATGATGATGGTTTCTGATTCTCCTGAGCCTTAACATTCTAAGAAAATAAGATGGCTCAGTCTTCAGGGCTTGTTTTTCTTTTTTAGGACAATAGATAACTGGTATAAAGGTTCTCAGCTCTACTGGCGGTTAAACAGCTTCACATTCAGATTTAACAACAAACCTAGCGTCCTGAGAAACGGACTCTCGCCCAGGAATGAGATCTTTGAATGAAGCCCCATTCTTTTTCCGCATGGGTATCTTCTCCCTTACAAATACCCTACCCCTTAATAAGTGACACAGCCTGCACAAAGACCTCTCCCAGTTTAGTTGGGCTCCGGTGTGAGTTCCACTCGCGGCAAACTGTTTGCCGAGCCGCGTCTGGGGAACATATCCCGCCCGCAGAGAGCCACAGGGAAGCGTCTCCCCGCGAGGACGCGGCCCGCCAGTGTCTGGTTTCGCATTTTGAATCCCGAGTAGGAAGTGAGACGGCGCCCGCTCAGTTCCGGGAGTCGCGGCGTCCGCGGCGCGGTCCGGAACCAGCCTGGGCCGCGGCGGCCCCGACGCAACAAGTGACCCGCGCGCGACTCGCACGGTGCCCCCGCCCCGGGCCCCCCGCGCCCCCGCCCCGCCGACTTACGATTTCCGAGCGGCCGTCGCGGCAGGCGTTCTGAAAGCGCGCCTGGCGCTCCTCGTGGGGCCGGTCCCTGAAGCCCGTGTACTTAATCTGCAAGGCAGAGACGGCCCGAAATCAGGGGCCAAATCCGCGACGCCGCCTGCGCGCCCGCCCGCCTCGCGCGGCGCAGATAAGGGCAAGCAGAGTCTACGGGCAGGCGGCTGCCCGGGCGAGATTGCCCCTCCGCCGGGCTGCCCGGGGCCGCGCCGCCCAAACTTTTCTCCGCCCGGGCCCACTCGGGGCGCGCTGCGGCCTCCGCGCCGCCCGCCTGCCTCACCTCGCATTCGCGGCTCAGCTTCCTGAAGAACTCCTCGTTCTCGAACTTGCTTCTCTGGTCGGGCACGACGCGCGGCATCTTCCCGCCCTGAGGCCGCGCCGGCCGGCCGGGCTCCGGGCTTGCGCTGCACCCGCTGGCCGGCTTCACGCTGACCGACTGACCGCCCACTCGCGGCGCCCTGACTCTGGCTTTCCTTTGTTTCAGGCGCCCGCCCGCGTGGGCTCCCGCTCCCGGGAGTCTGAGGTACCGCCGCCCGCTCGAGCCCAGCCCACGCCGCCGCCGCCTTAGCCGTTGCCTACCGCCCGCGCGAACCCAGCACTCGCCGCCCACGGCCGCCGCCGCCGCCACTTCCTCTCACCGCCCACCTCGCAAGCCCGCCCGTCCGCCCCGCCCCGGTCGGCCCCCCCCCCCCTCCTCGCGCGCCCGCCCGCCCCAAACTCCGGCAAACAAAACGCACCATTCACAACTCTGCGACCCGCGCCGCGCATGCGCCGCCCGCCCGCTTGCGGGGCGGCTGGGCTGCGGCGAACCAGAGCTCCTCCCGCTGCGCGGCCCTCTCGCTCCTTTAGTAGCCCGCGGGCTGCTCTGTGTAGAACCGCTCTGCGGGCATCTTTCCGGACCTTAGAGACCGGGAGCGGCCCGCGCGGGTCCTTTCTATCGACTGTATGGAAATTTGGGGTTCCTCGGAATAACCTCAGATTGTCACCTGAACGTGAGGAAACTTAAGTCCGTGGGGATTTTGCGTCCCAAAACCGACGGGGAGGGATGTAGGCTGCTCCTAAGAAAGACTAAAGGTGGTAACAGACCACAGAATCCAACTGAATCCGCATCATGGTGGTAAGGTCGAACTGTTGGGAGTCAGACGGGACTTGCCTGGGATCTCACTCCACTGTTTACACAGCCCTGGGCGCTAAGCCTCAGTTTGCCTATTTGCAAAATGCAGACGCAAGCTCTCGGGGCTAGCGAGAGTCCAACACATAATGAGCACTCAATACATTTAAGTCTCTAAAGAAGAAAATAATAAAGAAGAAAAGCTGGATTATATGTAAAAATAATGCCAGTCCATATATTTACCCAAATGTGCAATGAAACCCTAAAAAAGATTCACAAGTTGTAGGGAAGTCATTTGGCCCAAGCTGGAGAGAATTTGACATGGGATTTACGACAGAGGTTGACTAAGCGTTGATCCTCAATAAATTCTGATCCTTAAAATTCCAGCGTGTCAAAAACTCAGTGCAAGGATGGCAAATAGGTGCCAACTCTGGCTGACAGTAGCTGGCCATATTGCAAAGGACTGTGAGGATACAATGCAGGCCTGGACGCAGGATTTGGCAGAATTTCCTACGCCTGCCTAGTTCAATCTCAGTTTTGCAGATGTGGAACTGAGCTAGGGTGACCAAGCGTTGGGTTTTCCCAGAGACTGTCCTGGTTTTACAGTGAAAGTCCCATGTCCTAGGAAACCACTCAGTCCCTGGCAAACAGTCCCTGGCAAACTGGTCACCCTAACTGAGATCCAGAGATGGATCAGTTGCCCAAGGTCAGGGAGGGAGTTTTCAGCAAAGTCAAACCTGTAAGCTAATGATTTTAACAAACACACTTTCTGAATAGCAAACATAGAATCAACCCTCTCCAAGGGCATTCTTGCCTGGCCCACATCAAACCTGTGTGAATATATGAGTGTGCACAAATAGAAAGGGTGTAGATGTGGATGTCACCAAACACTACCATTGGACCTTCATCTATCTCTAAATCGTTCCTTGGTTCTCTTTCAATTACAAGTGACAGAAACCCAATTCAAACAAACTTAAAGGTAGAAAGGGGTTCATTTTATTTTAAGTAAATAAATCACACAGAGGGAGGGATAGTCTCCTGGGTTTTTTTTTTCCCCCCGTTTTTCCATTTCTTCTCACCTGCTTACCTTTCTCAAGCACCCTTCAATGGTGTCCATCTCCTGGCAAAGGATGGGAGCAGCCACTTCTCCATCTCTAAGTCATAAAATTTCTGGGAAGGACTTGGATGGGCCCAGTCTGTGTCACATACTCTTCCCTCTACCAAATCACCATGTGCAGGCTGTTAGGATGACATGGGCCAGCTTATGTCACATGCTCTCCCATCAGCACTTGGAGGAACTGGGATGGGCAGCCTCAGATAGTATATCCCATGCCGCACCATTCGACACCCTCATATTCCTTTAAGGTAGACCTTAGTATAAAATTTTCTGTTTCTGTCTCTAAAGAATGATCCACAAGGCAGCACTCTTACTCCTCGGTGTGTCCAGGTAGTACCATGGACTTGCAGCTGATCTTGTGGGGGGGGGGGGAGAGTATGGGGCAGGGAAGAGCACATGAACCGTCAGCCTTATGGGGGTGGGGAATGATGTCCTTAGGGAAAGGGCTGAGAAAGCCTGCCAGGCAGATCCGGAACAGCAGCACCACAGACAGCCTTTGGCAACTCCAGGCCACAGGATAACCCACTCGGCATTGTCTGGCGTCCAACCAGCCAGGACGACTGGGAAACCGGCCGCAGACTGGAGGAGGCCTCTCCTCAGCTGACCTCTGTATGCCTTTTGTTGTTGTTGTGCAAGTTTTTTTCACTTATTTTAAAAATTAGATGAAAGGAAATTAATAATGGAAAATATCACCCATGTCAGGTATATTTAACTCTGTGTTTCTGTCCAGCTGGGTATGGATTGGTCCAGCCATGACCCCATGGAGAAGTTTGCTAAGAGCCAGCTCTAGTAGGGTCGGTCCATAGATCGAAGCCTGTGGCTATCTGTTCTTTGCCTAGAAACACCCCAAACCAGGCTGAATTGTCTCTGAAGCCCTGCCATTTGGGTCCTTCCTTCCCCAAGTATTCAGCCTGCCCAGGGCCTCTTTTTCCTATCTTCCTGGGTGGATAGCTGATCCTACGGGACTCCCTGACCCATCTTGAATGGATGGATGGGCAGAGAATGTGCAGGAACACTGAGCAGGGGATGGGAACCCTCAATTGTTCGGCTCACCTGTGAAGCTGTGAGCTGGATGCTTTTATGTCCCTTATCTCAGTTAATTCAGAGAACCACTTTCTAAGACAAGTTTTCTTGTCCTAATTGGACAGATGAGGAAATAGATCATAGGACAGTGACAAGACCTTGACTCAGTAGAGATAACAAAATGGCATTGGGATATATCATCTTCATTCACTCCTCACCATAACCCTGCAAGTTTGGTATGATTAACCTTATTTTACAGATGAAGGAACTGATGCTCAGAAGGGCTGGCAATCCCCGGGCTGTGCTATTAACTGTTCTGCCCTAAGACATCCGCTGGTGGAGCTGCTGAAAGTACTGCTCCTCTCTCTAGCTGAACTGCGAGCTGGTGGACAGTGGCAACTGGAGGTCATTCCTCCTGGAGCACCCTACCATGTTCCCAAAGGGTCCCCGGACAGGCTGAATGAAGGGATCCTATTGTGGGCCTTGTGGCAGGATGTGTTTCTTGACCTCGATGATTGTGCATTCCTGTCCCCTGAGCCCATCTGTTTGTCCTTTGTTGGCTTGGAAGGTCAAGGCCTAGACTAGACATCCTGCCTCCTTAAGTGAGCAGAAAGGATGGCTTTATCCAGGTCTGGTATTGGCAGCTCCCCACATCTGCCTCACCTCATATGGAGGGTGAGGTCTTCCCAGGCCCCTGAGCCTCTAATACATTTTTTCTAAGGAAAGAGTTTCCTTTCAGTTACTGAGGAAATATTGTGCCATCTTGAAGCTGAAATAGGATCTGGAACCACAAATGAGACTTGACGGTGGGAGGGGAGAGAAGGGAAATCAGTGGCTGCCACAGCTCCTAAGACCTCAGCTCTACCTAGCTTCTAGTTTGGGGATGGAGAAGGGCCTAAGTCCAGGATGAGGGACTCATCTGCCCAAACCGCCAGGCAGTTTCCTGGGGCCTAAGGAATTCTTTTTTTTGAGATATAATTTATCTACACCATAAAATTTACCCCTAAGCCCTTAAGAATTTCCTCTCCCAGGAGGTTCTCCCCCTTCTTAGCTCTCCTGCTACCCTCCCCCACCAGCCCAGCCATCCCAGAGGGAGAGGAAAACCGAGAGGAGCAAGTTTCCCTAGAATAGCATTTCTTCAGTGTTGGGATCAATAAACCCGTTTGCTTAAAAGGAACCAGATGATTTCATCCTTGTAATTACAAGTTTGACGTTTGCAAATCTTGCCCAGGCTCCAAGCAAGCCTCTTTGTCATGGGAGGCGGAGGGGTTTGTTTGGATGCCTGGGGACGGCCGAGCCTCGCATACTGGGAAGAGGGCCAGACTGGGATCAGGAAGGCTGGCTGACCAGTCTTCAAGGGCTATTAGGGACTGCTCCCCTTCTCCTCCCCTGCTCTCTGAGTCTCTGGCTGGTGATGGGAAACAGAGGAGACTAGGGGACTAGATAGAGAATGGCAGGGGTGAGCTCTAATCGCTCTGCCCCTTCCCCCAAGCCCCTCCCCCAAGCCTCTGATTTGTCTGTGCAGGAAGGCTAGGACCCTCAGCCCAGCATTCACGACTTCCTTCCCTTTCCAGTTCCATCTCCCATCATTGGCCACCGTAGTCCAGCTGTTCTAACCTGTTTACATTTCCACATGCCTCAGTGCCTTTGCTCTTACTGTACCTTCTGTCTAGCATGACTTCCTCCCCTTTCTCTTCTGTGAAAACTCACACTTTTTCTTTAAATACGAGCTCAGGGGCCTTTGATTGTCCTCCATAAACTCACTACCCACAGCGTCCCTCACTCTATCATTTGGGTCCATACGACGCATCGATGAATCAGGGAAATGGTGAGCACACTTAGAACATAGCAGCACCCTGGCAAGATTTGGCTCCCCACTAATTTGTGTTCATTTTACTACTGTGCAGCCTTCATATGGGTGTCTCTCGCCCCACCCTTCCATTTTTTTTAATTATTTAAAACTTGCACATATTTAAAAAAAAAGATTTTATTTATTTATTTGACAGACAGGGATCACAAGTAGGCAGAGAGAAAGGCAGAGAGAGAGAGGAGGAAGCAGGCTTCCCGCTAAGCAGAGAGCCCCATGTGGGTCTCGATCCCAGGACCCTGGGATCACGACCTGAGCCGAAGGCAGAGGCTTTAACCCACTAAGCCACCCAGGCTCCCCAAAACTTGTGCATATTTTTGTAGAAAACTTAGGAAATATAGAAAGTCTCACCACCCCAGAGCAATCATTGCTACATTTAAGTATATGTTCTCTGGCCTTTCTCCATCTACATTTCTTTACATAGTTACGATGTTCTATAGGAACAGTTTTGGGGGCACCTGGGTGGCTCAGTCGTTAAGCATCTGCCTTCAGTTCAGGTCATGATCCCAGAGTCCTGGGATCGAGCCCCACATAGGGCTCCCTGCTTGGTGGGAAGGCTTCTCCTTCTCCTACTCCTCCTGCTTGTGTTTCCTCTCTCCTTGTCTGTCTCTCTCTCTCTCTCTGTCAAATAAATAAATAAAATCTTAAAAAAAAAAAAAAAGGAACAGTTTTGGATACTGTTATCACCTAACCTTATGGCATAAATATATTCCCATGTAATCATATAAAAATCCTAATGACATCCTGGCTGATCTCCTATGTTGGGCATATATTCAGGTTGTTTCCTATTATTCGCTGTTATAAAATTGGCTTCTATGAACATCATGGTGCTTAAGGATTTTTCTTAAAAGTTTTGGATAGTGTTTTTAGGGTTAATTTCCAGAAGTAGAATCACTGTGTCATAAAGTACGGGCATTTTAAGGTTTCTGATATCTGCTGCCAAATTTCTCTCTGGCAGTGAATTTTCTTTCTTCTTGAGTCTTAAAAATCCTTCCTCCCCCCATTTCTCTTCTCAGTGTCTCAGACACAGGAAATGCCAACCAAGAATAAACTAAGACCTGCAGATAGAGATCAATGGATCAATAAAGGAGGCTGAATAATTCAACATTCACTTCTGGCTCATTATCGACTCTTGAATCCAAATGCATTCTCTTTTACCTTCTCTCCTTTTGTCTCCGTGCTGATGATGCCTGACACCGACACCGTGTCCTGTTCTTGGATTCTTCCCCAAATTTCCCAAGCTCTAAACCATCCTGGCAAGCAGGGTTTCCCATCATGCTGTAATAGTGTCTTGCAAATAGGCGGACAGAATTACGAGCCCACAGCCTCCTCACCAGCCCGCCTTCCCTCTAGGAACACAAGAGGGACAAATAAAGCAGACACTAATTCTCTTCTTCTAGATGATACTTCTGGGTAAATGGGCAATGTGTTCGTTTGGCTTCAGACTGTTCTAGTCCTAGCTAGCTTCCTCTGTTTAGCTTGGTTTTTTTGCTCCCTTTCTCAGCCAGGCAAATTAATACTTTTTTTTTTTTTTAAATACTCTTTCATTAAATGTGGAGTCAGGGGCACCTGGGTGGGTCAGTGTGTTAAGCGTCTGCCCTCAGGTCATGATTCCAGGGTCCTGGGATTGAGCCCTGCATCGGGCCTCCCTCTGTCCCTACCCTTGCTTGTGCTCTCTGTCTCTCTCATGCTCATTCTCTCTCTCTCAAATAAATACATAAAAAATCTTAAAAAACAAAAAACAACAAAATGTGGGGTCAGAGGCCTCTGAGAACTATACTGGGAGAATGACTGCCACACACAAATGCCTGATGGAGACTGGACCCAACCTCTTCAAAGGTACCTGATAGCTTCCCTAGCCCACCTGATGCTAGGGAAGCTTGCTCCTCCTACCCCAGGGGGACTCCCAGAATGCCTTGCAGCTTAGGTGGTGTTAGTGATTGAGATGGACACAGAGATGAGCCACCTAGATCCCTCTTCAGTGAAGGACTTGTTACCTGAGCAGCTGGGATTGCTCTCAGGCCTTTCTGAGATTCCCTGAGCTACAGAGAGCTACCTGCAAGTCATTCTTCCTTTCTAGTCACCTTATATTCAATGACTGGTGATGGGTATATAAAGGCCCAGCAAAGCAATGCTGATGGGCCATATGAACTCTCAGGCTCCTTGTGGAGTCACCTGAAGCTGTTGTTGGGCTGCATATAACCTGACTTCTTCCTCTACCCAATTTTGCTTTCTCTTCTCTCATCAACATGTTTTGATCCCAAAGCACTCCTTAATAAACATCTTGCAAGCAAAACTTGCTAGAGAACTTGGCCCTGTGACAGTGACAAAGAGTTATTCTCAACAGAGCTTCACCCAGGGCCATCTTCCTTAGTATACCTGGCTGTGACCTGACATAGAGTCTGGACTATGAGGCGCTGTGGGGAAGTCACTTTATAAATGTGTTTTAAGGGGCACCTGGATGTCTCAGTGGGTTAAAGCCTCTGCCTTCAGCTCGGGTCATGATCTCAGGGTCCTGGGGTCGAGCCCCACATCGGGTTCTCTGCTCAGCCAGGGAGTCTGCTTCCTTTGCTCTCTCTCTCTCTCTCTGCCTACTTGTGATTTCTATCTGTTAAATAAATAAAATATTAAAAAAATAAATAAATGTTTTAAGGTCTTGCAAAGATTTATTTAGTTATTTAAAGATTTTATTTTATGTTTCTAAAGATTTTATTTATTTATTTGAGAGGGAGAGAGAGAGCACGAGCAGGTGGGAGGGGTAGAGGGAGAACCAGACTCCCCACTGAGCAGGGAGTCTGATGTGGGGCTTGATACCAGGACTCTGGGATCATGACCTGGGCTAAAGGAAGATGCTTAATGGACTGAGCCACCCAGATGCTTAAAGATTTTATCTTTAAGTAATCTCTACACTCAGTGTGGGGTTCAAACTTATAACCCTGATATCAAGAGTCACATACTCCACTGACTGAGCCAGCCAAGCAAGAGCCCTTGTTAAGTTTTATTTTTTCTTTTTTTTTTTTAGATTTTATTTATTTATTTGACAGAGAGATCACAAGTAGAGTGGCAGGCAGAGAGAGAGAGAGAGAGAGGGAAGCATGCTCCCTGCTGAGCAGAGAGCCCCATGCGGGACTCGATCCCAGGACCCTGAGATCATGACCTGGCAGCCGCTTAACCCACTGAGCCACCCAGGCACCCCTGTTAAGTTTTATTTTAAAAAGCCTTTTAAAAACTGTTTTGGAGGATGCCTGGGTGGCTCAGTGGGTTAAGCGGCTGCCTTCGGCTCAGGTCATGATCCCAGCATCCTGGGATCGAGTCCCACATCGGGCTCCTTGCTCGGCGGGGAGCCTGGTTCTCCCTCTGCCTCTGCCTGCCTCTCTGTCTGCCTGTGCTCGCTCTCTCTCTCTAACTAATAAATAAATAAAATCTTTAAAAAAATTTAAAAAACTGTTTTGGGGGGCGCCTGAGTGGCTCAGTGGGTTAAAGCCTCAGGTCATGATCCGGGGGTCCTGGGATCGAGCCCCACATTGGGCTCTCTGCTCTGCGGGGAGCCTGCTTCCTCCTCTCTGTCTGCCTCTCTGCCTACTTGTGATCTCTGTCTGTCAAATAAATAAATAAAATATTTCAAAAAAAATGAAAACTGTTTTGGAAGAGACATGAACCATTTGTGGACGACAGTGGTTGTCTGGTATGAGTTGAGATTTCTCACTTGTAAGATATGGACACTGTATAACATTTGCTTTAGTAAAAGTAAATTTCCAAACACTCTCTCATTGGACTTTCCTAAACTCCTTCCCAGTAAGGAGGAAAGGAATTACTGTCCTATTTTGCAACTCAGAAAATTGGGACTCAGAACAAGTGAATACCTTATTTAAAGGCAAATGGCCAGATAGACGCACAGAGGAAGAGATTCCAGAAGAGCACAGGTGTCCTGAAGTTAAAGAAATTCAGTCTCCTTATTCTTTTTTTTTTTTAAGATTTTATTTATTTATTTGTTAGAGCGAGAGAGAGCGAGTGAGCACAGGCAGACAGAGTGGCAGGCAGAGGCAGAGGGAGAAGCAGGCTCCCTGCCGAGCAAGGAGCCCGATGCGGGACTTGATCCCAGGACGCTGTGATCATGACCTGAGCCGAAGGCAGCTGCTTAACCAACTGAGCCACCCAGGCATCCCAGTCTCCTTATTCTTTATTAGAGTAACTTGATGTCAGAGACCTTTCATGGCTTGTCTAAGATCCCAGAGCTAGCTGGCTACTCAGTTTTTTAATCTATAAATTAAGGACAAAGGCATCTACTTGCGTCTGTCAGGACTGTTTTGGTTTCAAGTGACAGAAACCCAGTTAGAGTTGCCTTACACACGGATTTCTAGGTGGCACAGTCAGTTAAGCATCTGACGATTGGTTTCAGCTCAGGTTGTGATCTCAGGGTTGTGGGACTGAGTCCCACATTAGGCTCTGCACTTAGCACAGAGTCTGCTTGGGTTTTCCTCTCCCTCTGCTCCTTCCCACTGAAATAAACAAATAAATCTTTTTTAAAAACTGGCTTACACAGAAAAGGGAATGTACTAGCTCAGTTAGCTGAAAACTCTGGGTATATAAGTGACTTCAGACATGACTGGATCTAGGTGTTCAAGCACTGGCACCAGAAATCTGTCTGTCTGTCTGTGTCTCTGTCTCTCTTGGTCTCTTGGTTCTGTTTCTCTGTTTTAGTTTTATTCACATGCTGACTTACCCTCCAATGGTGAAAATTGTTCTTCCCTGATATTCCCACAAAAATCTTGGTTTGACTTCAATAGACTTTAATACTTTGGGTTAGCTGTTCATCCCTGACCTGTGGATATTGAGCTGCTGTTGAGAGGGTAACATTGCACAAACGGATGTACTGGGCAGGCAAAAACACTAGATGATACCTGGGTTAGTGCCTGGTACAAAGTTACAAGCTCTCAAAGAACGGTGGCTATGGCAATCTTAAAGGTCCCTTCTGGTTTTGAAATTCTAGGATTTTCCAACTCCATACTTTGATATAAAGCCAACTATAAATGTTGGCAGCCAAGGAAAGTGCAGGATAACAATTTGAGTTCATACAAGGTCAATTTAAAACACCATAAAATGAGCTGAGAAGGGGCCAGAAAAGGAACTCTAGAAAAGGAGCACGTGCTCTCCCATAGCAGATGGCAGCTGCCTGGGCCTTGCCTCCTTTTGTAGCTGAGCCAGGGGAAGGGCAATGACAGAATCAAGGTGTGGTCAAGGTGTGGCCCTGGAAGGGGATTTCCTGAGGCTCTGGGGCTGCTACCAGCATAGATCTTTCAAAGGATCCTGCTTCTTTTAGCATCAAAGGACTTGGCTGGACCAGCTCTGGGAGCTGAAGGCAGCCGAGGATGGGCTGGGGGAGTCCACTGGGCTGCAAAGACTGCACAGTGTGGATGCTTTGGTTAGGTGGTGACCAAGCAATCCCCCAGTGAGAGGCATGTGTGGTGTAAGAGTGTGTGTGGGTGGCAAGCCCAGAAGAGGCAGAGCTGGAGCCCAGGTTCCAGCCAGGCTCTCATTCACTCGGTAAACCAGGTAAGTGGTGCCCCCTGGAGGTGCATATTGCAATAGCTCTTCTGTTTGTCCTACCTGGGCTCTGTGAGTGGGAGGGAGGCCTGTGCCTCCTCCTGACGATGGGTTCCTGACTGTTTCCCTGCTTCTCACATTAGACTTCCACTACCAAGAGTTATTTGGGTATGTTTGCATCCTCTCTCTTTGAAAAAAAGTATTCTTTTCCCAGATGTGCTGAGTATTGTAGATGTATTGGTTGCCTAGAAGCTAGGTAGTTAGGATTTCTCCTGGTAGGAAGGATTAGAGAGGCCACCTGAATGTCTGAGGTCACACAGCAGAGGAACAGTTGTATTAAAACTCAAGATCTCTGCCCATCCGTGGCCTTTCCTGGCACAGCAGAGTTCCATGTTTCGGGAGTAGCAAATTGATGGTGGTGTTCCTGGCAGATGTGGAGATGCCCAGCAACAGACCCAGAGGTTCAGAGTCTTGGGTGTGGGCTCTCTGGAAGGATCTGGAGGCTATAGTCCTTCCTCCAGGTCAGAAGAGCTGTTCCTTGGTCAAGAGACATAAATTAGCCATAGGAGCCTACATCAGCTTTTGATGAAATTTTCTGCCACTGCTGCTAATTCCCTCAAAGGCTTTTCTTCCGCTTCCAGGCTCCACCTCAAAAGGGTTCTTGCTCCTTAGCAGTAGCTCCATAATGCAGTGGCCCCTTAGTAAGGTCACTGGCATGCTTTTCCTCCAGCACTTGTGGCCAAAAGCTGGGAATGAATGAGTCCTGGGCCACAGCTGGAGGGGCCTGGGGCTGGAGTATGGTCCTCCTGGGATTGTTCCTAGATGTACAGATGAGGAGAATCGGGCCCAGAGAGGCAAGTGGCTTGCCTGAGGACACACAGAAGAACATGCAAACACAGGAATATTCAGTTTCCAAATTCGTCCAAAAAGAGGCATGTTGAACTCTGCTCTGTGACACCATCTGATCTTGAGTTCTTTCAGGCTTCAAGTGAGTCTTCCTCCCCTTCCCATTTGTCCCACAGACCAATGGGCCCAAACCTATCTCCTTGGGGCCATGGAGTTATCAATGTGATTTTTAGAGAGTAAGTAGTAGGAGGCTAGAGTCCTGTCCTGATCAGCTTTCCATAGAGGAGATGGGGAGAGAAGAGGTTTCCCCAGCAACAATGGGCCCTGCCTATGTCCCCACCCTGAACAGCACATCCCCTTGGGGTTTTCATGGATCTGGTGGGTAGGGGCTGAGGTCCCCCAGGCCCTGGGGGTGGGGGAAAGCCGGACCCAGGCTGGGCTGGGTGGGAGACCTCTCAGCCAGAGTGCCCTAAAGCCCTCCAGTGAACAGAGGAGAGGGAGTGGTCAGACCTGGCCTCCGCTTTTGTCTAAAACTCCTTAGAACAACAGGACATCTAGGAGTCTCTCTCAACTTTTACCTCCCCTTCCCTCATCTGTTACCTAGTCCTGTGCAACTGTTTTACGAACTTGCTTGCTGTCTCCCACGAGGAACTCATTTTTTGATTCTGCATTGCCCTCCCCATGCCACTGCATCCAGCACTGGTCAGGAGCCTCAGCACCTTTAACCCAGCCCCCTGTGGCACTGATGGGGGAAACAGAATAATTGTGAACCTTCCTCCTGAACCTCCCTGCCGCATCTCCTCTTCTAGAAACTTCAGCCTCATCTAGCGTGTCTTGGGCATAAGCTAACTGTCCCTCACTGCAGGACCCCAGTGTGTCCAGCTTGGGCTGGAAGGGGCTCAGCTGGGGAAGACGAAGCCTTGAAGTGGTGGCACCTGAAGGTACTGCTCCTCTTCCAGACCCTCTTTCCTTCACCTGATGCTTCCCTGGACCTCAGAGCTTCTATAAACTTGAGATCCCGGCAGGCTCTTGGAGCACCTCCCCTGGCAGCCTGTGGGCTCTTGGAAGGCAGGATTGATCCCTTTTGGGTCTTCTAGAGCCCACAGGTGGCCAGGCACGGCACGGGACCCAGGGGAGGAAGTCCATGATTCATTCATTGGTGATGAATGCCTGTGGCCCTGTGCTGCCCACTCAAATTCCTGCCCACCTCCCGGCCGCGGGGGCACGAGCCAGCGTGGGGGCACCAGGAGGGACCTGCTGTGCGCGCGGGGCCTTGGAGAGCCCGAAGACGGGAGAACCACGAGACCGCAAGGGGCTTGAGCAGAACTCACCCGTTCCACAGCTGCCAGAGACCGGGGGCCGCCCCGCTCCACCGCGCCGCCTGCGGCCCGCCGGCGGGGAGACTGCTGGCTGGCGCCTGGGCTCGGGCTGTCACAGGCGCAGGAGCCCTCCGGGGGAGGGAGGTCCCCCTCCGCTGTCGCCCCCACCCCCGACCCCGTCCTTAGGCCCCCACCTCGGCGAGTTTCAGCTCTCGGCGCCCTCGCGTCCGCCCGGGCTCTGGCCCGGAGCCAGGCGACTGGATCTATCACTGCCGCTGGCGGGAGGCGACGGCGGGTCCCACGGGGCTCCCAGGCCGCCGGCGCTGTCTGCCGGGCCCTGAGAGCGGTGGCCGCGGCGCTTCGGGAGCTGCGGTCAGCGGGGGCACCGCGGACCCGCCGAGTCTCCCGCACTAACTGCCCCCCCC
>RCUC01130114.1:0-62337 GCA_003697995.1 Taxidea taxus jeffersonii | reverse complement strand
AAAAAAAAAAAAAAAAAAAGAGTACCTGATGGTAGCATTGTAAATAAAACAGGCAGACAAAAGTAATTGTAATTTAAAGATAAAATTGGCAGGATTTAGAAACTGATTAAATGTGCTTTCAGAAGGGAAGGGAGATCAATATAGGTTGAAACTTGAGTTTTATGACTGGGAGATCAAGGGTATTACCAATAGAAATGAAGGGAGACTGTCCCACTAAGTGAAATACATTGAAGAATGAAATGAGATACTCAGTTTTGTTTTTTTATAAACAGCAAAATATCAGTTATAGGATGGAAGATAATTTTATCTTGCAGCTATTTTGGTGAACTGGGTTTAAGAGAATCCCAAACTAAATGTGTGACTTAGGAAGTTGCTCCTATTGGCTGACTGATAAAGTCATGAAAATAGATATACTATCAGAAGATGAGATCTTAGGGCGCCTGGGTGGCTCATGGGTTAAGCCTCTGCCTTCGGCTCAGGTCATGGTCGCAGGGTCTTGGGATCGAGCCCCGCATCGGGGTCTCTGCTCAGCAGGGAGCCTGCTTCCCCCTCTCTCTCTGCCTGACTCTTTGCCTACTTGTGATCTCTGTCTGTCAAATAAATAAATAAAATATTAAAAAAAGAAAAGAAGGTGAGATCTTTCAGAAAAGGGGTAAGGACAGAACTTCAAGGTATTGATGATACATTTGAAAGCATAAGGGAAAGATAGAGAACCCGAGAAAGGGAGATAATTAGACGATGTGGGGTTAAGAATTTGAGGGGAGAGAACTTGAAGAGACAGGAAGTGGTCAAGAGTGTCAAATGCTGCCCACAGGTTAAGAAAATACTATGGAAAGCTCTAGTCCCTCCTTTCACATATTTATTGATCTCCTCCAAGACCAGAGGAGAAAAAAGCCTATGAATTAAATGTGAATAAAGTTCAAATTATTAGGTATCGAGTTGGTGGTTTTTTTTTTAAGATTTTATTTATTTATTTTTCAGAATGAGAGAGAGAGAGAGAGCAGGAGCGAGCACAAGCAGACAGAGTGGCAGGCAGAGGCAGAGGGAGAAGCAGGCTCCCTGCCGAGCAAGGAGCCCGATGTGGGACTTGATCCCAGGACGCTGGGATCATGACCTGAGCCGAAGGCAGCCGCTCAACCAACTGAGCCACCCAGGTGTCCCAGGTAGCAAGTTTTTAAAAGAAACAAGGTGGTACTAATGAAGAAGAGGTATTCCGACTTTCCTCGGCCTTTGTACTAAGCATGAGAGAGCCAGATGGAATTGTAGCATGAACCAGAAGGAGCAAAGAAAAATATTACTGTTTCTTTTATGAGATGGTTTTTATTCTACTGGTGTCTCTTTAAAAATAAAAATCAACAAATAAAGGTCCATTTAAATTGATCTCCTGTTGGAATATGCTATTGGTCTGACATATAAATTAGTGTTTCTTAGATTTAACTATCCCTCTGGGATAAGACTGAGAAACAACAATAATATTTTATGGATAGTGTCACCACATAGCTTGCCTTTACAACAATTCTTTTTGCTGTTATTTATTTATTTCTGTAAGACGAACAATGGAGAGGGCCATAATCAGAAAGATACTAATACTAATCTTGAGCTCTGATAAAGCAAGTAAGTGTCTTTAGTCACATGTAGTTATTGGAATTTAAGGACTACTATCTTTCATAGATCAATTTTAAATGAAATTTCCTCCCACTCGTTGCCCTAAGTCTGCCTCTTATTAGCTGTGACCTTGTGAAACTCACTTTACGTCCTTAAGCCATTTTCCTTCTCGTGAAATGGGAATGTTAATACCCATCCTTGTTATTCCCAGAGTGCTATGAGGATCACATGAGATGATAAAAGTGAAAATGTTTGGTTAACCATGAAATACCACGAGTGCTGTTATTACAAATTCTCTCTAGATGGTGTCACCATGTTGTTCCTATGGAACTACTGTACTTACCATGGTGCCTGATATAAAGTAAAAAAATCAGTAAATATTTGCCAAATTTAATTAATCCCTGGAAAGTATAATAATGAAAATAGTTGTGTATAAAAGTACCTATAGGGATGCCTGGGTGGCTCATTTGGCTAAGCGGCTGCCTTCGGCTCGGGTCATGATCCCGGTGTCCTGGGATGGAGTCCCACATCGGGCTCCTTGCTCTGCGGGGAGCCTGCTTCTCCCTCTGCCTCTCTGCCTCTGCCTGCCTCTCTGTCTGCCTGTGCTCGCTCTCTCTCTCTCTATAACAAATAAATAAAAATTAAAAAAAAAAAAAAAAACGTACCTATAAAACAGGGACACCTAGGTGGCTCAGTCAGTTAAATATCTGCCTTTGACTCAGGTCATCCCAGGGTCCTGGGATAGAATTCTGGGTTCCTTGCTCAGCGGGGAGCCTGCTTCTCCCTCTGCCCCTGCTGCTCCACCTGCTTGTGCTCTCTCCCTCGCTCGCTCTCTCTCTGACAAATAAATAAATAAAATGGGTTTTTTTAAGTACTTATAAAATACATACTGAACCACCAAACAGAAAATTATTACAAAAACAAGAGTGGGCTTAGCGCTCCTAAGAATGCTAATCCATTCCTGGGAACATGACATGCAGTAAACCTGCCTACACCTGTCCTGTACACTGAAAACTTTCCAGGGGAAGAGATGGCATGCTTTTCAATGTGCTTTTTATGTCATGTCTAACAACCTTTCTAGCCATATCCCAAACTAGGAATTATTTATTAGTAAACCTGGAAAATAAAGAAAAAGGAATAGGTAACACCCATAGATGAGAGTTCATAAAAACTCAACAGGCAGGGAACAAGGGACAGGGACAGAAAACTGACTAAATGTGAAAATAAGAAGACAACCAACATGGAAGCAAAGAATTGTAAAATAAAACATTGCATGGAAATAGACATTTTCACTGGACTTGTTAAGATGCCAGAAGTATATTCCAATAGGTTTGACCTCAGAATAAAAAGCAATACTCTACAGTATTAATTATTTCACTGGAGCTCTTAACATAGTAACATTTAAAAATGGGGGCAGGGAAGATAAATGGCCAGGGGTGAAAGGGGGAACAGACAGCCTAGCTAGTCAAGGGAAAATGTAAAACACAGCAACGTAATGAAGACCTGCTCCCTCCCCTGCCATCCCCCCACCAAATTCCAAACAAATCTCTTAGCAGTAACATTTTCAGGGTTTGTATTTCAATATTGTTTTCAACTATCAAATAATGCCTGCTTTACCTAAAATTGCATTATTACCTGATAACCGATTTTTATTTGACCCTCACTTCCACATTTCTAACAACAGAAATGGTGTCATGATGAACAGGTGAACCGACTAGGAAGAGGGCACAGCTCAAGAACTGGTTGGTAGGATGCCTCCTATCCAGTATAAATCTTAGTGAGGCCTATTCTCACCTCTCATATCAGCCAATGTTCTCTTATTAAGATACCATAGGATGCCCTGTGGTATCATTCACACCACCCAGGTACAAGGGTCCAGTGGTAGAATGCAGGCCCGCACTGAGTATGGGAGTCAGGTCCCTAGAGCCAGGTCTCAAATATGCTGAGACAAGCATCAAGTCAACAGAGAAGTTTTGATAGAAGTCATCAGGGCCCCTATGTGAGAGGCCCAGATATGGTCATTTCAGCATCCCTGCTGCGGACCAGAAAACCTTCCCCCCAGGGCATCATTTCCTGTGCACAATGAGAGCCAGTCACATTTACAGCCTGGCATTTTGTCTAAAACATCTTTGTGGGGGAGATGGCATTAGACACAGAAGACTCAGCTACCTTCATGGTTGCTGACATTCTGCCAACTCTGTGGGCCAATGGTAGTCAGGTATTCTCATCTCGGCCTGCGGCAGCTGTCCGCTGAATTGGACAGGGACAGCATCCTGCAGGAAAACTCACTCCATTTTACGTCCAAAGAGAGCTGTTTATCTACTTCTCCCAGAGGGCTAGGGGAACTAAACCGAGACGCCTCTGGGATCACATTCATGCTGTTTTCCTTAGGCCAAGTAACTGACTGCTCTCAGAATACAGGTGGACAAAATCAAAGGTCAATCACTGTCCACAACTGTATCACATGCATCATTAGCTTTCTTCCTCTTAGTCACACAAACTCTAGACATGAAGGCGAAGAGCTTATTTTGTGTTTCCCTAACAGCATTCTAGAGTATAAATAATAGAATAAAAGATCATGTTTTATTATTCCCCCAGTTTCATATGGGTTTGAAGCATATGGCTTTTATTTTTCTGGGCATGAGAAGGAGCAGAATAGACAGCTGAAGTGATGATTCCTGGGAGCTATAAAATATTTTATTAAGTAATAGTACAATGTTATTACATGCACCAGAGACCAGTGTAACATTAAACACAAGTTTTAAATGTGGGTTGCGGTGAGGGGAGGGGAGGCAGAGGTACACCTAAATAAACTCAGAGGTCAGAGATCACAAAACACGGCGTAAAACGCTCTATCGCCGACATTCTGCATCAGCATTCAGTCCTGAGATGCACGGGACAGATGTTTCTTGTAGTTTGTGTGAAATTCAAAAACCTCTCATTTTCTACTCTTGGTTTCACTGTGAGCATTTTTGGTAACACAACCACACATACACAATACATATTCTTTCCAGCAATTCTTTTTCCCACAGATATATCTGTGTTTTATTGATTTGTGGCATTCTAAGTTATCTTTCAATCCCAGTAAAATTACTCACAAATTTTTTTTTCTCACAAATTTCCCCTTTCCTCTCTCTTTGTTATTCATAAGCCTCCCCCTGCAGCCTGTTTCAAGAAATTGAATTTATAATAAGAAGTGTTGCAAGGCTTCCTTTCTTCTCATAATATGGGAGAACTAAGAAAAAAAACAGTATTTTGTCCACTTCTGAGATTGGGCAAGAGGAGAAGGAAAGGGAAATAGAACATTCTGAACAAATATTCCCACTCACTTAACTGTTGTCCTGTCGTGAGCTGCACATCACATGAGCTATACCAAGATAGAAGAGCAGCCGCAAGAAAGACATGAATTCTTCGGGAAATGTGTACTAATGATTCATTGTCTGACACATAGAACTTTTCTCATAGAATTGGGCTTAAATCATCGACCTGGTATGGAGCCGTAGGGCAATATCCTGTCTTTTAGAAAAGCAATGCATTAATGATGTCAAATATGTTGCAGTTTAAAGAAGTTTTAGTAAAATAAATGAAGAAAATAAAGAAGTTTTAGTAAAAAAAAATAAAAGTTTTACTAAGCTCAAAGGCTAAAATTGCTGCTCTCGCTGAATACCATGCCAAAATGAAAACGAAAACAAAAAACAAAAACAACTCCAATATGCTTTAAATTATCCAGACAACATGCTAACACATAACCTTTTACAAAACTCCTGGTCTTGTCCCACTGCTAAAGCATGGTAGGTTATTCTTGAGTCACTATTAAGAAACTGCGGCCAATTTTCTACCTTTTGCACGAGAAATGGTTAAACCAAATAATACTGATGGAAATAAAGCTCCAGTCACGTAATGGTGTGAAAGAAGGGAGAATGGGGTGAGAGAAAATGTACTACCTGTAACCAGGTTTTGTTTATTTAATAAAAATTTTTCTCATAGCACTTCTTAGACAATTGAACTAGCATCCCTTCAGAAAAGAGTATCTAGGAAACTGCTTCTGGGTTTAGTCATTTCAGAATAATTAGAAATTTGTGGGAGGGAGCTATACCAAAGACTGAGGAAGAGAATCTAGTTCTGAAGTTTAAAAATGTTACAATCTACCTTCTGTAACAAAGCTACCTGAATTCAAAGTGTACTTATTGATTTTGTTCATGTACTTGATGTGATGAGTAGTACAAAGATGATTAAATCAGATTTCCTTCCCTGTGAAGCTTGCCAGCTTGGGTATAATTCAAATGATATCAAGTAAATGTCTTAAGTGAAGTCCAATTAAGTGTTAGGTAATTCCAAAGAATGAGACATTATGTCAAATCAATAAATCAAAAATGTTTTCCCAGAGAAAATGGTGACTGACGTAAACTTTGTAACTGGATAAAATTTACTGAATTTTAAATTCAGTAGTAAAAAATAGAAATAGAACGCTTGAATAACCTTATACCAAAGAAATTAAAATTGATATTTTAAAACCTTCTTATAAGGAAAATTTCAGTCCCAATAAGGTTCACTGCTGAGTTTAATTCAAAATTTAAGGTAATAATTAAAAGTAATCCCATGGAACCTCTTGCAAAAACAGAAAAGTAAGGAATGAGGTCCACATTGGTGGTTGGTTTGAGTGATTCACAAGGCAACACAAGACTGAGAAAAATAAAGCACTAGAAATGGCTAAGTTGAACAATATTGATGGAAATATAACACTGGAAATGATTAAGTAGAACGGTTGGTTGTGGAGTTAGAGGAGAACGAATGGACTCCATATGGAGGGATAGAGGGTAGAGAAGTCATGGTGAGGAGAAGGGAACTGGTGGGAGTGTGAAATTAAATCATGGTAGTCAGAAAGAATAATTTCAAATTTTAAGATCTTAAAATAATTCTCAATGATAATAAATTTCCAATCCTGGTTCCCTGTGATGTCTATGAATCTCAGGGTCATTTTGAAGCTATCTAAAATAATGATGGGTCACAGAGAAAAGGGGAATTAGTGGGTTGGTGCTGAAGTTAGTGGTATGGCATAGAGAAGGCTGTCCCCAGGTCTGTTCAAAGACAATAATAAAGATGGGAAGCGGCCATGTCTGTCATTTGCCAAGTAATTATTATATGTCAGCCATTATTTTGTCACATACCTTCACTGTGACATTTTTATCCTCACTATGGAGTTAGGTAGGTAGTCGTAACTTGATAGATGATCACAATATATCTTTTTTTTTTTAATTTCCTTTTTTTTTTTTTTTAATTTATTTGACAGACAGAGAACACAAGTAGGCAGGGAGGCAGGCAGAGAGAGAGGGGGAAGCAGGCTCCCTGCTGAGCAGAGTGCCCAATGTAGGGCTTGAACCCAGGACCCTGGGATCATGACCTGAGCCGAAGGCAGATGCTTTAACCCACTGAGCCACACAGGCGCCCCCACAATATATCTTTATAGATATATAGATTGATATATTATCCAAGATTGCTCATCTACACTGTGGTCGAGGCAGAACGTGAACATATATGTCTGGGCCTTCAGAGCTCATATTCTTTCTACTAAATCATCAGCTTCAACACACAAAAAGATACCCCAAAACACAGTAAGGTGATGAGGAAAGTATAGTAATGTTTACTGAGCTTTTATTACATGCCGTAGGCAGTGCTAATGGTTTTATGTGTATCATTTAACATTCCCAGAAACCCAAAGAAGCCAATATTATGTATTTCCATTTTAGTGAAGAAAGAAATTTATAAAGAAGTTTTTCAGATTTTCAAGATCACCAAGTTAGTGAAGTAGAATTCGTACTGAGGTTTCTCTGACTCCAAAGCTAATATGCTTACGCTCCTTCGGGGTGCCTGAGTTTCAATAAACAATGTTACTGAGCCAAGATGATAATCCACTCTTCTGGAGATAGAAGTTAAGACTAAGTTAAGTTATGACCCCTTTGAAATGATGCATAAAGAGAATCTAGATATTAATTAAGGAGAAAACAAGAAGGTAAAGATAAAGGAAAAGACGTTTAAGACATAAGGAAACAAATGGAATACAGAAAGATCGTGTCAGTTATAGAATGGACTAAGAAAAACAGCACTGGAGGGCTATTTGGAAAGCCTTATCAGGGAACTGCATTTAGGTAGAAGCTGAGCACTTGCCTAAAAGTTGTATAAGACTTTAGGAAGAAGAATGTCTTACAAGACTGCCACCTGCCCTAAATGCCGTGAGACAACTGAAAATGTGTCACTATTCCTGGCATACAACCTTCCTATTGAGAGTCAAGGAGTGTTCTGATGTTCACCCAAGGCATTCTTGCCATTTTTTTCCTATCTATTAGAAGCAGCAGGGCATACATTAACAGAGGCTGGAGCAAAGTAATTTTGGAAGCAGTTGCTCAGCTGACCATGGTGATGTGACTGAAAGGAAACATTCCTAATGGAGAAGGAAGGAATAAAAGGAAAGAAAGGAGGGATGGAGGGAAGGAAGGAAGAGAGGGAGGGAAGAAAGAAAGAGAAAGAGGGAGGAAAGGAAGAGAAGGAGGAAAGAAGGAAGGGAGGGAGGGAGGGAGGGAGGAAGGGAAGCCCAGTAAAGCAATCACTTTTTTCTTGCAGACAGGGGACATATCAATCTGAACTTCTATTTGTTACAGAAATAGATCTATTTGTTTCTATCCAGTAAGAAGGTCATAAAATCAACTATGGGATCCTACTGCAAAATTCTGGCACAAACATTTATTTCTACTGCTTTAGGCCAAGAGTAATTGTTTATCTATCAGTCATAAGCTTAACATCTATAGCTCCAAACTCCCACCTTGGTTGTGGCTCTAGCAAATCAATATTGTAAGGTACTATATAAATCATTACCATTGTTTACTCATATTAAACTGATAAAATGATGTGACACATTAAAAAATATTAAATTATCTGATTTAGCTAGAAAACCTTATTTTTTTTAGATTATTTATTTATTTATTTGACAGAGAGAGATCACAAGTAGGCAGAGAGGCAGGCAGAGAGAGAGGAAGGGAAGAAGGCTCCCTGCTGAGCAGACAGTCCGATGCGGGGCTCGACCCCAGTATCCTGGGATCATGACCTGAGCTGAAGGTAGAGGCTTTAACCCACTGAGCCACCCAGGTGCCCTGGAAAACCTTATTTTTATATAAACTTTTTATAGTACTCAACCTCTGTGCAGATAAAGCACTCCCTCGATGATCAGTAGCCATGGAACATATGATGTTGACCAGCGTGAAAATATTAGTGAACGTGAACCTTTGTTTTCCACTGAGTAGCCACCAATTTAGTAGATTATTTTACTTCGTCACTATAGGATGGTGAAAGGATATATAAGCCAAATAATGTGAAGTAGAATTTTGAGTAATTTCATTAAAAGTGTTTAATAAACTGTATTTTACTTGGACCAAAGAAGGCACATCTCCTTCAAGCCTTGGAGATTACGTTCCTCCAGTTTGCCATTCCAGTCACACAAACAATTAACAGGACAAAGCCAAAAGACATCTTCCCAGGCTTAGGGGCTCAAGGCCAGCACGTAAAGGGCTCTGGATCTCCCTACCTAGTATCACTTAGTTCAGGCTAGAAGTTAAAGACAAGGGTCAGCAGACGCCTGAATGCCCCTGTTCCCCAGACAGCCTTTAAAGAGGCCTGCTGTAGCCACAGCGCTCCTGGATACATGTGGGCCTAAACTCCAGGAGAGCCACCTAGTCCTTGATAGTCTCTTTATAGGTCAAAAGTGAGAACAGACGTTTAAGTGGAAGATAAACAATCTGAACTTCCCTTCCTAAAAGGTTCCTTCTTTTCAGGGAAGTTCTGAAAATGCACTTTTTTCCCCTGCTCAGAGGCTTCAGGTAAGAAGGAAAGAAAGAAAGAAAGAAAGAAAGAAAGAAAGAAAGAAAGAAAGAAAGAAAGAAAGAAAGAAAGAAAGAAAGAAAGAAAGAAAAGAAAGAAAGAAAAGAAAGAAAGAAGAAAGAAAGAAAAGAAAGAAAGAAGAAAGAAAGAAAGAAAGAAAGGAAGGAAGGAAGGAAGGAAGGAAGGAAGGAAGGAAGGAAGGAAGAAGGAAGGAAGGAAGGAAGAAAGAAAGGAAGGAGGGAAGGAAGGAAGGAAGGAAGGAAGGAAGAAGGAAGGAAGGAAGGAAGGAGGAAGGAAGGAAGGAAGGAGGGAGGAAGGAAAAAGAAATCAATTAATTCAACCTAGCATTTGAAGATCTCTCCCTAACTGACCTCCTCCTGAGGGCCATGCTTTTTTTTTTCTTTTTTCCTCTCCAGGCCAGCTCTCCTTGATCCCCACAGGGATTCCTCAGCACACCTCTGCAAACAGGCTACTGCTTCCTCACCATCTCTTCTGCAACATTCTCTTGACCCCTTCTGGAATGTCTTCGCCTCCTCTTTCATAATCCATGACCCTGCCTCTTCTTAAAACCCTTCCTTAAACCTTCAGATCAAATTAACCCCTGTTCCTCTAACTTGTAAAGTGTGGACTTCGAAAGGGCCCTTGAAGTATAAATGTCATCGGGTTAGTTCTCGCCTTTGAAAGAGGCATTCTGTGTGGAAGGCAAGGACATTGCTTCTGGGTGGCAGGAGAAGGAAGTTGAAAAGGCTTCCGAGCTGATGGACAGCTGAAAAGCACACCATGGTTATTCTTTGCAAAGTCTGCAAAACTCAGAGTCTAAAATTATTCATAGAGAAAAACAAATTGCCAATGTTTTGTTTTGCCAGCATTACATCAAGCTAAAAATTACTGTGAGGAGTGCTGTCAACATACGATGCTGTCAGCGCTACTGTCTCTCAAAGATGGCGGCTCTGTAACTCACTTTTGTATGAAGTGGATTAATTCATTCGACATGCATTTTGTGAGCATTCATTCTGCTCTCAGCCCAGGAGAATCCCAGAATGTGGGAGAGAGCTAGAAGAAACCTCAGGAATCATCTCACACCCCCCGCTCCTATTCCTCTCCTGTAAAAATCACTGTGGGTGTCAGAAGTAAAACAGTTGCACACCTTATTCACGGCCATGTAACAGGTGAAGAACCAACCATGTTGATACTTATATTGAGCCTACACCACAGCCCACAGGCATGTTCAAAGTGTGGGGGCAAACTGGAGTTGAGGATTTTTAAAAAGTCAACAAAAGACCCCAAACATACCCCTCTCCCTAACCCAGTTCATTCTTCTCAGGAGAAATTACAGTGGATTACGAAGCAGAAGGCTTGACCACACCTGGTCACACCCGACCGACCATGTGTGGGAACTCGGCCATTCATTATGCGCTCCTGAGCTCTGGTTTTTCCTGTGGTCAATGAGAAAAAATGGTACTTGTCCCTACAGAGGTAAGAGATCAAAAGGGATGTACTTTGTAAATTACAACATGCTTTACCAACACAGTAACACATTAGTTCCCTGCTCCTGCTCTTAGGTGCTTTCTGAGGTAAAGACAACAATAACTGCATTTTTCCTGGATAAGTTGAACATTTTTCAATTCCATGAATAGCATCTTTCAACAACAATGAGGATGAAAATGTTGGTTATTCTTTTCCACTGAGCCTGTATCAGACCCTTGCAAATGAAACTCTGCTACTACCCACTGTCAGTTCGAAAACATCTTTCTGCTTGACAGTGTAAGTCAAGGTTGTAATAGAGAGAAAGAAGTTCCTAATAGAAACAAGATTAATGTGTTTTATATTGCTACTACCAATTTTCATTAGTAATGATACCTATATATTAAGACATATTCTAAAGTTTTGAAAACGTCTCTCCTGTTGAAAAATCTCAGAAGAGAGTTTTTCTTTTAAAAAGATTATGACTAAGAGCTGAGGAATTGTGATGGTATTTAATCGTTTCTTATTTAAGTCTTTTGGTAAAGTAAAACAAAGTTTTATATATATTAATAATATATAAAACATAATGAATGTAATATATAAATGTATTTTATAAAGAACTCTGAAAGTTTTCCAGAAACAAAATTTTGGCACTAAAAACATTGCTAAACCATGTTTAAATGCTTCCGTGCACCGTAGTAGAAATAAGCGCTATGAAATGATGAATACATTATTAAAATATAAGAAGAGAGGTAGGTGCATAGCTTTGACATTTTTCCCTCAACCAACCCAACTGTAAGGTTTTGTTTTTTTTAAAGATTTTATTTGTTTATCTGAGAGAAAGAGAGAGAGAATGAGAGAGATGGAGTGTGAGAGGGGAGAGATCAGAGGGAGAAGCAGACTCTCCGCCAAGCAGGGAGCCTGATGTGGGACTTGATGGATCGCAGGATTCCAGGATCATGACCCCAGCTGAAGGCAGTTGCTTAACCAACTGAGCCACCCAGAGGCCCCCACATGTAAGTTATTTACAAGCTTATCAATTATTTTATACAAAATCCTGACTATTTCTAAATAAATAATTTCTCTTCACTGAACAGATACCTCCTTTGGCCCACCTCTACTTAATTATAGATTAATCATTATTTATTTATATGATGTAAATTTAATTACATTTTATTGTTTACAATGTCTAGTTGAAAGAATGAACTGAAAAAATATCAGACTACATCCTCACCCTTATCAGCCAACTGATTTGCTATAGTGAAATTACTGTTAGTAAAGGACAATTTAAATTGCCTTCTGAGAAAACCTATTCTTATTTCCTTTTAGAGTCTAGTTTGGTTTTGACAAGAGATTGAGGGGACTTTCAGTATGCGAAAAGTAAGATTTTTTTTTATTCATTTTAAACCACTGTAATTTTCATATTTCTCTGTTTGGGAAATTAAATTTTTTATTCCTGGGAATGTAGCTAATTGACCAGACAGATTAAAAAGCCTTTCCTGAAACTGATGGCCATGCCTGAGAGAATTAAAAATGTTTGAGGCAAGGAGCATACAATTTATTAAATTAGGGAACAAAAAAAAGAAATGGTCAAGACAGGATATTAAAGGAAAAAGCAATAAACAACCTTTTACAAGGGAAGAAACTTGACTAACCAAAGTATGCACTGATCAGCTGTGGTTTCTAAATCCATCTGAATACTACTGCTGATGACATTTTGAAAGAGCCTGCATGATCAATGGTTTCCATCTTCACCTCCCTGACTACTATTTACAATGTTTAGAAATAAAGAAAAAAAAAGTCTATATCCCCCCCAACTTTTGGTGTGTGTAATCACTTAATATCTCCCAGCAGAAGCTGGGCTTTGAGTACAAAAACCTGATTCCAAAGTATGAAACGTACCTAGCTTCCAAGAGCACAGAGCCTGACCTGAAACAGCAGAACTACAGGCCTTCCCTGAAGCTGTTCTATTCAGATACACAACTTGGAACTGCTGATTCCATAAAAAATGTTTGGGAAATCTGATATTTTGTCAGAAAGTTAGGTTATATTCTAAGATGGGGAGGAATGGCTTGGCTTCATCCTAGTTGTTGATCTTGAAGAAGTCATTTTTCTTTTCTGGGTTTAGTTTTCTATTCTGTAAACTAGATATGGTAACTATCGTCCAGTAGCTTACAAAAATGGCAAGTAAAGGCAATGAAGAAACCCATAGGGAAGAAAAGGGGAGAGGTGTTCAGGACACTGCCAGATGGTGTTCCCTATAAATAGGACAGCTTATGTTTCAACATCTGATTCCACTGGAGTCTCAAATGCAGGTGTTCTCATTATAACCCCAACTCTGTTACAGAAAGTGGGTTACACACGATTCCTCTCTAAATGCAGGAAAAGTGAAAACTTGGGAGTCCGTTGCCCATCCTACCCTCAGGCTGCTCCTCAGATATAAAGATTAAGTTTTATACACAAGGTCTGTGTACTAATCCCATTTGATTCTTGGAGCCAATACAAAGTGGCAGAGAAATGTGCATGTTCTGCTGGTATGTCCCTGTAGGAAATGAATTCCTCAGTCAGGGTTAGGGGCGCTATCCTTTATCATAGCAGTAATCACACTAGAAATATTGTGATCCTCTCTTTAAAGAGCTCCTGCATCTTAAGAATGCTGAGAGTAGGGTGTTAAAACTATTTAACAGAAATCCCAAATCACTTGATGGCTATAGCCTGGTTAATGGGTTTTCTAATGAGGCAAAGAGTTTATCTTGTGACCTTATGCTCCCCTCCTCCTGTCTCCCCATAAAAATCTCCATTCTCCCCCATATATTCTTCCATTTCTTTCCATATACCTCTCTATTGCTCCAAAACCTCATAAGTATATAACTAGTTCCCATGAAGTTCCTAGGTGGGAAAGAAGGTGAATGTCTCCTTATCTAGTACATCCCAATTTTCTAGAAGTATTTTTATCACTGAACATTTATTAAACATTTAATTATTTAACTGAATTTTTACATGAGAATGTTATTGAAGACTTTCACAGTTTGACTAAATATATTCTGTAGAATAACATAGTATCATGGAAAAAACAAGCCCTACATTAAAAGCGTATTTTGAGAGGCAGAGTGGGGGGTTTGGCGGGGTAGGGAAAGAAAAAATGAAAACAAGATGGGATCGGGAAGGAGACAAACCATAAGAGACTCTTAATCTCACAAAACAAACTGAGGGTTGCCGGGGGACGGGGGGTAGGGAGAGGGTGGTGGGGTTATGGACATTGGGGAGGGTATGTGCTATGGTGAGTGCTGTGAAATGTGTAGACCTGACGATTCACAGACCTGTACCCCTGGGGCAAATAATACATTATATGTTAATAAAAATCTAAAAAACATTTTTAGAGTGTATTTTGACCTTTATTCTCAATCTCTGTTTTTCAGAGCATTTTTGCTTGCATGGCTCTTTCATAATTGTCCATTACCTAAAGAGTCAAAAAAGAAAGACCGCAGTCTTAGGAATGTAGAAAGAAAGAATTAAATTTGTATAATTAGCATATTGTAGCTTTCCCATCAGAATAGACCAAAACTCTCATTTTCCTGTCATTTTTGCCAACACAGCACACAGTTACGATGCCTACCTATCGTCACCAGACTATAGCTGTGCTATTATCTACACCATCAAGGAGAATTCACGTGCTGCTGTTGATGAAGCATGCCATTCCTCACCCTTTCATGCTGGACCCTCACAGTGACATATTTAACTCAGGTACCACAGGTATGTTTGCCAAAAAGCCCTCTAGCAATGATAATATTAGGTTAGGGGAGTTGATTAGAAAGACTAGGAGCAATCAGTCATTTAGCAAACTCTTAGGTTTATTTACCTAAAAGAATAGTCAATCCAAAAGGCAGACGCTATGAATATAGCACCTTCACATATATGATGGGAATAATAGTAAATAGGAATGCTCAATGATAATATATGGATTAGTATTAAGATACTTCAGAGTTGTATAAAAGTTGTTGGCATGTTGCAATGAAAGTCCACATTATGTAATTTCTCCAGGGAAGAAACGATAAATGCCAGGTATGAGAAACCCTGTATTAAGCAAGGAAGGGCAGCTCAGAGTGGTTCAAACTTGAAGATAAGCCCTGCAAAGGAAGGTGAGCTGTCAAATTGTCTTCGTTTTCCTGAAGATTTTGTATACCATGCATAGTTCAAGAAAACCAACCAACGAAACAAGTAAAAACTCTACCAACAGGAAACGGGAGGTGGAAAAGTGGCTTAGCTGAGAAAAGCAACTAAGATTGGATGAAAAAGGACCTGACAGCATAAGAGAATCCAAAAAGCCCCCTCATCTGCCTTGTGGCCCCATAAACATAGACATTTCCAAAACACCCCATTGGCATTCCACCCAACATCAAGACCTCTGATCAACATGGCCTTCTAGTTTACAGGTGCTTTGCTGTCTACTTTTTCCCCTTGAGATATCCAACCTTGCATAGCAGGCACTGGGCCTTATTTTCTTTCAGACAAACAAAACTTGACTAAATTATTAAACTACTCTGGGCCCACACCAAATTGTCTGTTGAGCTAGGTGATGTCCCTCCTTTCTGTAGATTCTGCTATGAATGCCTCTTTGACATTTGGCCTAAATTTCTAGTGAGAAGGGAAGCACTACTGAAAATAAGACTATACCTTTTAAAACTTCCTATTCCCTGTAGTTTAAGCCACATGACTTTCCAATTAATGGGCTTAAGAAAATAAACTCTTTCCCTTGATACCTAATTCACAGGAAAATCCACATGAACTTCCATATGCATTGTGTAACATAAGAGAGGTCTTCTCTAGAATTCATCAGTGAAGCATCAGCTCGCTGTGGCTGGCTCATTCCTCTCTCATATATAAAGAAGTGTTCAGGAAGAATAATAGAAATCATCACAGTTATGATTGACCAAACACTTCCACGTTACAGGCTTTGTACTGTGTAATCATTTTTACCTCAATGGGATTTTCTTATTTTTTCCCATATAAGTCAGTTAGTCATTATACCCAATTTCCACTAATCCATCCCTTACAGGCTTTGGCTTCTGATCCTCACACAATTGGATTTCTTTCTCTTCCTATGTATTATTATTCTCTCTTATGAATGAATGACAAAGGTAGTCTATTCCAGGGAAGGATTTTGGCTGATGCCTGGTGGTTCCTTTTTTTTTCACTACACACCCTCACATCTCTTCTCTTTAACTCTCCAGTGAGTGTTTTCTGATTAACAGAAATTATACATGGGGTGAATGACTATTGGGCAGTTACTGTTTGTAACGGGTTGGAGCGAGCCCTTCAACTGGTGTCACAGAAGTGGTTCTTCATCTTTACTTGGGAAGAAAAAGGCAATGTGTTTTGCTAAGTCTGTTTGTGGGGATACTGTGCCTCAAATTCCAGACAGAAAACCATTGTCCTCAGAGAACAATTCCTCTAAACTACTTCTTCTGAAAGAAGAGAAAGCTTAGGAGAAACTTCCTCGTTTTCTACGTGGTTTTGTTTCGTTTTGTTTTGTTTTTACTTCTCTCAGCTGTCCCAAGAAATGTTTCTTTGGGCTTATGAATTAGAAACTCAGTTTTCTTCTCCTGTGTAGGGGAAAACCCAGTTCTTTCCTACTGTGTCTTTCTTTCACCCACGTGTCTCCTTTACTGCTCACATGGAATACTTCACTCCTGATACTCTGGTTACCTAATGTGTGGAGGTTTTTCTCCACACCAAGTAATTCTCGGACACCCTCGAGATATCTAAGAACTCAACTCAGTTCTAACACTATCTACCTGGAGACAGCATCAGATCCCACAGGTAAGGGCTCAGTTCCCTAAGACTGGACCCCTCACACACACAAATTTCAGAGGCCAGTTCCACACCCAGCTTATCACCTGTGCTTCTGAACTGGAGAGTCCCACGACCCCTCCTTGTGTTCAATTACTTTTCTAGAGCAGCTCACAGAACTCAGAGAAACACTTACTTAAATTTACCAGTTTATTAAGGATATAATAAAGGATACAGATGAACAGCCAGATGAAGAGATAACACAGAGCAAGGTTTGGGAGGGTCCTAAGCTCAGGAGCTTCTGTCCCTTTGGAGTTGGGGTACATTAGCTTCTCAGTGTGGATGTGTTTAACCAACTTGGAAGCTCTGTGAACCCTATATTATGGAGAATTTATGGAAGCTGCCTTATGTAGGCATGATCAATTATTAACTCCTTTCCAGCCTCTTTCCCCTCTCTGGAAGATAGGGAATGAGGATGAAAATTCCCAGCTACTAATCATGGTTTGTTCTCTCTGGTGACCAGCCCCCATCCAGGAACCATTCAGGAGCCCACCCAGAGTCACCACATATGAATAAAAGATATTCCTGGTTCTTTTATCACTTAGGAACTTAAAAGGGTTTTATGAGCCCTGTGTCAGGAACAGGGTCAATGACAAATAGTAGAACAAGAGATGTTCCCAGTGTTCTTATCACTTAGGAAATTACAAGGGTTTTATAGGATCTCTGTGCCAGAAACTGTGTGTGTGTGTGTGTGTGTGTGTGTGTGTGTGTATGCATGTGTGTATACATATATATGTATATATATATTCATACATATATATATATATATCTCACAGGTCTATGCAAATGATTTATGAATTCCACGAGGCAACATGGCAGGTAGAAAAATAGGATTTATAGAACACAGAGTTGGACTTAAATCCTGGGTCAGTCCCCACCAGTTTTGTGACACTGACAGTTTATTAGCCTAAGCACATGATCTCTCATCTATAAAATGGAAATTTTAATACATACCCTGCAAGGTGATTATAAAAACATAATGTGTAAGTACATAACACAATTCTTGGAACATAAAAGATTTTCAAGATATGTTTAGTTCCTATTCCCACTCAATCGTTTTATACGTGATGCTTACAGTTTGTGTGCTCCACTGTCATACAATACAAGAATATCACAGAATACTTTCAATACTCTCATTGGGCTAAGTTGGATTATTTTGTTCATAATATGCCTAGAATTCTTTTCACATATGTAAAGATTTTAGAGTTGGCTGCTGACATGCTGTTAATTCTAGATCATAACCTTAAACAACTTAAAGAGAAAGTTTATGGGCATGGAAGGTAAACCCATGTCAGAGCAATTGCAGAAGCCACTTAGAGGCTCAAAAACTCTGTGACAGCTCCCCCAACCCCCCACCAAGCTGGGTGGTGAAGGCCTAATTCATTCATGCTTGCAGTAAGCTCTGGCAATGAGTATCAGTGAAAAGGGGCAGATACCAATGAGCAAAACTATCTATTCAATGTGCAATCTTGTGTTTCAGAGCATGGACTGTTTTTAAGGCTTTGTTAGAGAGATGCTTCCTTAAATTTATGAAATGGTAAGAGGCTGTGTTGCTGCTTCTTAGCGTAGTAAGAGTGTCCACAATTTTTCTCCCTTAAAGAACTCTGAAGAATTTGCTGTTCCACTCTGCAGGTACGAGAATTAGTAGCAAGCTGAGTGATTTAGATTCTCATGTAGAAAATTCAAGATTCAGGTGTCAATCACAGTATTTGTTGAAATGCCAGCTGTTGCTAAATGGAACTGCTTAGTACTCTAATTGTCTGTGATAAGAGAATGTACTTCCTAACATCACCATCGTTTCCTCTACCCTTCTCTTTCCTTCCCAGCCCTCTTCACTTTCTCTACTTGCCCTCTTTCCCTCAAACACAAGAGAAAACCCTTGAGTGGATTCTGGACTAGGCAACAGTTTACCACCATCATATATCATCCACATCAGCAGCACTACTAGAGTCTCCATTCTCCCCACTCTTTTTGTGCCTTCATATATTTTTTTCTGATATGGAGGGAATGTAAATAAGAGTTTGCTTAGCCCAACAGAGAAATGCCCTGATTCCTACTCTCCAGGAAGATTCCCAGAGATGTCCAGAAGAGAATAGCTGCTTGATGTTTCTAGATAGACGAGTTCATAGATAACCTCAGAAGTGCCAGAGTGTGGTGAAGAGAATTTAGGGAGGTCCTGTGACCCTACTCCTGCTATACATGTCTTCTGACACTCTTCTTTTGAGTGAGGGCAGGAAGTGTGACTTGCTTCTGACCAATGAATACAGCAAAGATGATGGAATGTCACTTTCATGATAACATAAGATTAAAACACATCTTGCTAAGAGACTCTTTACCTTGCTGGCTTTGAAGAAGGGTCAGGTCGAAAGGCCTACTTTAAGTTGCTAACAATAGCCTCCAGATGACAGTCAGTAAAACCGTCCCACAGCTACAAGGACATGAATACTACCCACCACCACGTAAGCTAGGAAGTGGCTCCTTTTCTAGCTAAGCCTTGGCTCAGACTGCAGCCCTGGCTGACAACCTGTGAGACTGGTTGGCCCAACGAAACTGGGAAAGACTCTTGATTTCTGGAAAACCTGACATAATAAACAGGTGTTGTTTTAAGCCACTAAGTTTGTAATGACACTACAGCAATATAATATAGGGAACACAAATAGAAGGAGGAAGTACTAAGATAGCCAGGGGACAGGGAGAAGGGACAGACACATCAGCTGTAACTGGTTACTGAGAAGTAAGGTTTTTTTGCAGGCAGTGATCCCTTGGAAGGCTCTGAAATGAAGTTCAGTGTACAGGAAGTTTACTAGGAAGTGCCCTTGGGATCAACACCTGTAGAAGGGAGGCAGGAGAATCAGAGAGCACAGAGGGAGAAGTGGAGTTGGGACACAGGGCTATTGAAGGCATCAGCCAACCCAAGAGACACTGGAAAGGCCTTTCAGAGTTGCCATGCACTGGATGAGATGTCTGAACTTCAATAACTTACTTACCACAGTAAACTGTCACTGAATATGTGCAGCTCCATGAAGGTCATAACCTTGAGTAATGCATCATGTGAAAGCTATCTTCTGTAATCTCAGGAGTGAAGCTACATGCCCTTCATTAAAGAGGGATCTGGGTCTGGCATCACCATGTTCACTACAGATGTGCAACTGAATAGACTAGACTAATGACCAGAGAATAGGTTACTCAGCACCTTATGAGGGTTACAGAGACTCCGTCTAAATCTGACACTGTTTTGAGAGTGGGGTGATCTCAAATTGATCATTAACTTTCTGTCACCAAGTTAGAATACAAAAATAAAAATAAAAACCAAAATGAGGGATAGAAAAACTGTTGTATTCTCTGTTGTAAGAGCTGTTATAATTACACCAAGAGCACAGGAAGAGAAGTATGTTTCAAATAGAAAAACTGAGAAAGATTTCATATATGAGAAGGACCTGATGGCACTCTCGAAAAAAGAGATTGAAAAAAATCCAATGAACAAACTACTGCAGATGGGGGACAAATGAGGGGTGGTATAGTATTCTGGGGCAACAAGTACATGATGTCCTTACCTTTCTTAGGTTGTTAGGGTCAAGGTGAGCCATAACTGCAACTCAAAAGATTATTACAGTAGGGAATTTGTGGTTTTAGACAGAGGATCACAGACAAAACTCTTTATCTTTCCCTTCCCACTCTCAGATCTCCTGCCAATACCTCCCATTGCCCAATCCAATGGGAAGCTAGAGGGCAAGAAGTCCAGGTGATGCAGCCCAAAGTGGCTAGCCACCCGGCTCACTGGGCAGCAGGAAAAGTGAATCTAGAAAAGGTAGAGAATGACCATCATGGGTGGGGAGTGAAGGAGAAAACCTTAAGCTAAGGAAATATGATGAATAAAGGCAGAGAAATAGAAAATTCCAGAACCTGTTTAAATAATACTCTGTAGTCTGATGTGTTCAGAGTAGAAGCACCCTGAGGTGGTAGTTTGAGGCGGAACAGACTTGGTTCAGAAAGGAAGGAGGGGGAAGGGACTAAAGGATCCTGTCCAGAGGTTCCCATCAGGAAACCCAGCAGACCCTGGTTTGCCAACAGAAGCTGGCCAAAAAGGACAGCACTGATTTCCGTGTTATAATCCAACAGTCTGATTCCCTGTATTTACTTTAGGGAGTTGTGTTGGAGAATGTTACTGGGCTGGTGATTTTCTGGCTATGTAATAGTGAGTCATGTTAGAACAAGTTTGTATTCATTTGCATCTGGCTATCCCCATCAAGGTCTGGTTACTTGGTTGCTTCATTTTTTTCATTAGAGAACAGCCTGCTAAGACCCTTAATCATTGCTCTTGATCACTCTGATTTTCCTTCAGTGTTGAGGGACGAAGAGGCCCTGTTAAATGTGATATGCCAGGTGCATTCACATCATTGTCACGTGGGAGAAATCTCTTGTGTGGTGTAAAATCACACAGGCATGTGTTGCAGCTAATTAATTGGATGACAACCAATCTCTCAAGTCTTTTCCAACATTATTGCTTTCCCAGCTTTTCACACTCATCGTGTCAACACATGTTTCCCCAGTCTGTTAGCTTATCCTTTTGCTAGCAATCTAACATTAATTTACCAACAGATTGTTTAACCTTTCTCCATTCTTTTTGGTTGTTTTTCCTTCTTTGATATTTGCAACATCTCCTGGGGCATTATCTCCTTGGAATTCTATTGACATATAACGTCCTCCATCTTCTGGAAGAATTTACCATTGAACAGCAAGTTACATTTTTTTTTAAGATTTTATTTATTTATTTGATAGACAGAGATCACAAGTAGGCAGAGAGAGAGAGGAGGAAGCAGGCTGTCTGCAGAGCAGAGAGCCCGATGCGGGGCTCGATCCCACAACCCTGGGATCATGACCCGAGCTGAAGGCAGCGGCTTTAACCCACTGAGCCACCCAGGCGCCCCAGCAAGTTACATTTTAAAATAGTTACATTTTTCTCCAGAAACATGCCATTTCATTTTTTATAACTTCCTCTCTTCAAGTTGGGAAATTACCTATATTGTGCAATTATTTGGTGCCAAGCACTATACTACGCATAATGCTATGTGCATTTCATTTGTTAAAGTGCTTCTCATGACGACAGCATCTCGTCACTCCTTTTCATACAATGTATGGTCCAGAGTGATCATGTAATTTGTACAGCATCACAAAAGCAAAACGTTTCAGAGCCAGGATTTAAACTCAGGTCTCCCTGACACCAGAAACTATAACCTTTTCCCCTGTGCTATATTTTGTAGATCCCTCCCCCATTCTCCTTTGTTCTCCACAGGTAACCAATATGGTTATTCTTAGAAAAATATAAAATCATTATGGGCCACTAACTTTTCAGTGTTACTGAATTAGTGTTAATTCCTCCAAAAGTATTTACATTTTACGAGAGGTCTTAAGAAGAGAACTCCAAAAAATGAGTCTGTGGATTGCACTTGGCTGTAGCAGTTACTTTTGGACAAAGGAGTCTTTGGCAGCACTCAGAATTTCATAGGCAGCTCTCTCAATCTTCCCTATAAGGCTAATTTGTTTCATCAGTAAGAGATGACAAAGACTGAACATTTTGTTTTGCACAGCAAGGTAACATTGTTACTTTCCTGAACAGGATACCACTCAGCTCTCCAATTTTCACCACTGTATTGACAGAATGCTGAAATGTAGCACCGTACCCTACCAACAGCAGCCCCAGCCGCCGTTCCATCTCCTTATGCACACAGCAACACTGATTTATAGAACACTGAGAGGTTCTATATGACAGAAACGCTCAGTTGTCTTCCTGGGACCTTTAGAGGCTCAAGACTAAGACCGTGATCCTTAATAACGTTGGCCTGGAAGAAACTGGCATTCACTGTGGAGATTTCTTTCACATGACACCTCTAACCAGGAACATTTCTAAATTAGAGAATGGTGCCTCATAGGCCCTTTCGGCAATGCTGTCTACCTGTGCTGTCGTAATGCTCACGACGTCCTTGGAGGGGACATACTTATTAGGAATTCCTTAGGATTTTTTTTTTTCTTTTGAACTTCAGAATCTTAGTGATGCACTATGACAGAAAAGAGTGGCCTCTCCATAGTCAATTTAAGGGAAAATAGCTATCTACAATCATTGCGTGAGATCAGCAGCCTATTCTATCCTCATCACCAATTTCAACATCAACAGCAGTAAAAGAGTGCACAGTCCATAGAAGATGATGAAAATATATGAGCTAGATGAATGAATTCTTAACATTTGTTGACTATACTAGGATATGTGAGATACTTTCCTAAAGGTTAGGGATGCAAATATTAAATAAGACATCTTAGCTGCTGAAACAGAGCTCATTTTTAAAAGGAAAATACATAACTGAGTTGAAGTACAAGGTTTATATCCATTAAACATTCTAACAGACTTCGTATTCTAAGTACAACATGCATATTATAAAGCATACAAGGTCAGACACTATCCATTAGTTGGCAACTGCTATATAAAAGCATTGGCTTTGTTTTCTATGGGAAAAAAAAAAAAAACCAGAAACGTAGAAAATGATGAGCCAGAGAGCTTGAGAAAGCACTGAGTATACTTATTATTAAAAAAAAAACAAAACTGTGTTCTGTTTGGTCTGCTATATTTAAAACAAACTTGTTTGGAGCAAAATGCAAAAATACAGCTAGGGAAAATTATAATTGTATGCTCTATGAATGATCATAAAAAAAACAAGCTCATGTAACTATCACCCAGGTTAAGAGTTAGAATATCAAATGGGAAGTCATCAGAAAGGGAAAAAAACTATGAGAGGCTCTTAACTCTAGAAAACAAAATGAGGGTTTCTGGAGAGGGGTGGGTGGGGGAAATGGGGTAATTGAGTGATGGGCCTTAAGGAGGTCATGAGCATTGGGTGTAATACACGACTGATAAATTACTTAACACTACCTCTGAAACTTATGATGTACTACACGCTGGGTAACTGAATTTAAATAATAACAACAATAACAGAAGAAACCCCACTCTAAAAAAGAATTAGAATACGACAAAACTTGAAGAAGCCCCCATTAATTCTTCCATCCCTATACAGTTGCTCTTTCTTGAAGGTAATCATTACTCTCTCTATTTTTTTTTAAAGATTTTATTTATTTATTTGTTAGAGAGAGAGAGAGAGAGCGAGCACAGGCAGACAGAGAGGCAGGCAGAGGCAGAGGGAGAAGCAGGCTCCCTGCCAAGCAAGGAGCCCGATGTGGGACTCGATCCCAGGACGCTGGGATCATGACCTGAGCCGAAGGCAGCTGCTTAACCAACTGAGCCACCCAGGCGTCCCGATTACTCTCTCTATTAACACTGAATTAGTTGTTACCTCTTTTTGATCATTATGTAAAGGGCTTATGATTACGCACATTTTCCCTGGCTTCTTTTTTCCAACATTTTGTTTAGTATATTCATTCATGTTGTTACATTCATTGTTTTTGTCCCATATTAGTCCAATGCATGAATATCCTGTAATTTAGTTTTATTCTCCAGCTGATGAAGCATTTGTTTTTACTATTTTGGTTAATGGTGTTATGAATATTCTCATATATATCTCTCGGTACACAAATGTATGAAGTACGTGTGTATATGTGTATGTGTATATGTGGAATATATGGAATAGTAAACATCCTGGCTCTTAAGGTATCTGTTTATCTACCTACCCATTGATCTTTCCAAATTTGGTAGAATAACAAAGTTTTCCAAAAGGTAGCAACTGTCACTTTAAATAGCAATGCTTAAAACTTTCTCACCATTTTTTTCTACCAGGTAGGAATTCTCTTTTCTATTACAGAGTTATAAATAAGACACAAACTCTTTGCCAGTCACAGGTGTTTCAGATACATTCTCCATTTTATGATTTACTTTTATATTATTTTAATGATATTCTTTGATGAAAAAAAGCCACTACCAGAAGTTAGTTCAATTTATCAATCTTTTTTCTATTATTAATGCTGTATCATTTTTCTTTCATCATTCTTATCTTTTTATATTTAAGATGTGTCTTATACAAAGCACATTGTTGTTTTTTCCCATGAGATATAATCATCATTATTATTGTACTGTTTGAATGGAGTACCCAGCTCATTTACTGTTTTTTTTTATTTACTGTTAATGCAATTACCTATGTAGATATACAGAACTTTCATGTTATTTACTTCCTTTCTCTCATATATTGTTTCTTTTTTTTGCCTCTTCATTTTTTTAAAGTGATTTTGTTATATTATTTTTTCCTTCCATTCACTCATTAGTTACACACTTCATTTAGTAACTAGAGATTACCACTAGTATCTATGATTTATTAACATCTAATGAAATAGGACTATTGATATTCTCTATGTTATCTGAGAAAATTTGATTCTATTAATGATCATCCTGAATTCTGTGCTCCGATTGTCAAGTAATTTGTGTCTTATTATTAAGTCTTGAAGAGTTTTTTATTTTTTTTATTTTTTGCTTTATACAATCATTATTCTTTTTTAAAAGAGATTTTTATTAATTAATTAATTTATTTATTTGACAGAGAGTGAAAGAGTGAGCGAGAGAGAGAGAACAAGCAGGCAGAGGGACAGGCAGAAGGGGAAGCAGGCTCCCTGTTGCACAGAGAGTCCGACATGGGGCTTGATCTCAGAATCCTGAGATCATAACCTGAGCTGAAGGTGGACACAACTGAATGAGCTACCCAAGTGCCTTTATACAATCAATATTCTTTCACATACTTACCATTTTAATTGCTCTTCATTATTTCATAAATGTCTAAGCATTTCCCATCTGAGATTGCCCTCATTCTACTTGAAGAACATTTTCTCTGTTCTTTAGCACAGGTAAGGACATTTACAAAATCTTTTCCTCCTGATCTAACAAAAGTCTTTATTCTAACCTGCATTTTTAGAAGGATAACTTTTCCTGATATAGAATTTTTTTCTTTTGCAATTATTATGTTGCCATCCTTTCAAAGTATCATTTTGTTTTTCCTCTGACTACCACTGTTTCTGTTGATAAATCAGCTGTCAATCTTATTGTTATTTCTTTGAAGAAAATGTGTTTTTTTTTTCCTTTGACTGCTCTTGAGATATTTTCTTTTATTTCAGCAGCTTTACTGTAATTATATTTAGGACTTTGGCTGTCTTACAATCATGCTGGTTTGAAATTTGTTGGTAACTATCTCATCAATTGCTTCAACTCTACTCTCTTTTATTTTTTTATCATATACAAGGCATTTTCACTATATCCCAAAATATTACCTTTAGTAACTATTCACTCTTTTTTTTCCTAGTCATGTTTTTTGTATTTATATATCTACCCTATCTTCTGGCCCACTAATTATCACTTTGAAAGTATCTAATATGAGGGGCGCCTGGGTGGTTCAGTGGGTTAAAGCCTCTGCCTTTGGCTCAGGTCATGATCCCAGGGTCCTGGGATCGAGCCCCGCATCAAGCCCCACATTGGGCTCTCTGCTCAGCAGGGAGCCTGCTTCCTCCTCTCTGCCTGCCTCACTGCCTACTTGTGCTGTCTATCTTTAAAAAAAATTTTAAAAAAAGAAGTATCTAATGTGATATTAATCCAATCCATTAGTTATTTGTTATTACATTATTTAGTTCTTGATTTTTTTTAAAGATTTTATTTATTTATTTGACAGACAGAGATCACAAGTAGGCAGAGAGGCAGGCAGAGAGAGAGGAAGAAGCAGGCTCCCTGCCGAGCAGAGAGCCCGATGCGGGGCTTGATCCCAGGATCCTGGGATCATGACCCAAGCCGAAGGCAGAGGCTTTAACCCACTGAGCCACCCAGGCACCCCAAGTTCTTGATTTTTAATTTTATTTTTTCCCAGCTTTATTGACATATACTATCGGAAAAGTTTAAGGCAAACAATGTGATTTTTTTATTTTTTAAGAATTTCCAGTTAGGTGATAAAATTCTACTTCTCAATCTTATTTAATTACTTGAGAATATTAAGCATGTAGTATCTTAAAGATGCTAGAAATATCTCCATTATCTGACTTTGTGGGAGTCAGTTTTTATTGTCTTTTTAAAAATTTTCCAGTTTAGGGGCTCCTAGGTGGCTCAGTCATTAAGCGTCTGCCTTTAGCTCAGGTCAGATCTTAGGGTTGAGCTCACACTGGACTTCCTGCTTGGTGGGAAGCCTGCTTCTCCCTCTCCCACTCCCCCTGCTTGTGTCCTCTCTCTTGCTGTCTCTCTTTCTGTCAAATAAATGAATAAAATCTTTTTTAAAAAATTTTCCAGTTTAGATCCAGGATGACATTCAATTGTATGCCTGATTACTTTTGACTACGTACTAAGTAAGCATTATATACAAAATATTATAGAGCTACGTTAGGGCTCTCTACAATGTAATCTTCTATAGGGGGAATTCAGTTTTGTCTCTGATACACAACTAGGCTAGTGAAAATCATCTCAATCCAGTGACTGCTAAAATGCAAAGCTTAGCTTCAGTCCTTATGGGGAATATCTATATTTTGATTGCCCTTAACAGTACCCTTCTTCCTTAGAAGGTCCTGAACTTCAATTTATATTCCCCTAATCCTGTAATCTGTAGAAAGTTCTGGTTAGTTCTTGGCTCTTAAGCATTTGTAGTCAGTTCAAGGAAAAGAGTGGCACACTCTCCTTTTCTAGATATTATCCAAACATATTCTTGCTATCTTAGTATCTCTATAATTCCCTCAAACAATTTATTTACATTCAATCCACATTTTCTAGTTGTTCTCAGTAGAAGATTTGGTCTTAAAAATATCTATTCTACCATTGTCAGAAGTGGAGTTCCATTGCCTTTGTCTTAAATTGATGAGTGGTTTAGATTAAATCATCTCTTTCACCTGTATCATTGTGAATAGGTAACTCACCTGTGGGGTGGCCAAACCTGGGGTGTCCAAAATAGAGAATCTCAACCCTGAGTTACCAGAGCCCAGATTTATGGAGCACAGCATGCAGCAAGAAACTGCTATCACAGAGGTTTCTAAGTAAGCGTATGCTATTACAAGATATCTGAATAGTACACAGCCAAAAATTACTGTCCATTTGATCTACACCAAAATGATTTATAAACTTCCTATAGTTGCAAAAGTTTTCTTGGTCAACCATAGGAATTCTTCAGCAATGGGTACCTTCCATGAGGTCTTTTCAGAGCATACATACACTGGAGAAAGGCCACACCTCCAGTATGCTTGTGTGTTTGTAAAACAGCACAAGAAACAGAAACAGTTACAGCACGAAGTTAAATGGATTAAATATTTGCCAATAGAACTCATCTCCGAGCAGCTAACAAAGAGAATGATGCCTCCTATACTATTGCAAATAAATAATAGCAACTACAAATAGTATAGCAGCAGTAATAGACGTTGAGTGCTTCCTGTAAGCCAGAAACTCTAAGAGCGTATGAATAATACCCCACTTAATCTTCACAATAAATTTAATGAAATAGCTGTTGTTTATTTTGTAAATAAGGATGATGAAACTCAAAGATTCCAAGTCCCTTGCCCAAAGTCATACAACTCAGGAATTGCAGGCCTGTAAGACCCTAGAGCTATGTTCCTAACCACTATGCTCCAGCGTCTATTTTAATGAAGCAACAAGGCCACAGAAAGTCATGTGGCAAATCATGATACATTAGACAATGGAGACACAGAGGAGAAGAGTGGCTGGGTCAAATCCAGATTTTCATGGTCTTAGTTTCTCTTAACTAGGGGCCGGACTTAGCACTAGGTGCCTCTTATAGTGATCAGTGTCTATTATGTGTGTGTGTTTACTACTGATAAAGTGTTCATAGGCCATTTACTTGTACAAATTTAGGTAACAATTTTTAAGTTAATTTTCAGATAACAATTTTTTTTTTAAAGATTTTATTTATTTATTTGTTAGAGAGAGAGAGAAAGAGCGAGCACAGCAGACAGAGAGGCAGGCAGAGGCAGAGGGAGAAGCAGGCTCCCTGCCGAGCAAGGAGCCCGATGTGGGACTCGATCCCAGGACGCTGGGATCATGACCCGAGCCGAAGGCAGCCGCCCAACCAACTGAGCCACCCAGGCGTCCCCAGATAACAATTTTGAAGTTAAACACCATGGTGCTATAGATGCTGATGATTTTTTTTCTGGTTCCACAATTTATTAATAGGCAATCTCAGTTGAGTTATTTAACCTTTTCACCTAAAAGTTAGTCTCCTCAGCTAAAAATATGGAGGATAATATTATCCTCTCATGGATGTGATTATACTAAGATAAAACTTTCTCTATACCTGGCACACTGCAGGTACTCAATTAATATTCTGGCTATTGTTTTGCTTTTGAAACACACGATTAAATTAATACCCCCATGTATAAATTCAGAAAGACAGATGGACTTTATGGACCCCATTTATCTGGTTCCATTTCTTCGGGTCCAGGCAAGTACCCAACACTGGGTACTTATATAAATGATAGGGGGTGGGCAGGCTCCTTGTTCAACTGAAACGGCACAGCCATGGGAGGAAACACTTAAGCAATGTGGAAACCCAGGGTTTTAGCTGACTAAAGAATGTTAAGCTCTTAGACTAAAGACCCCCTATTGAATTCTGAAATGAGAAAAAAAGAAAAAAAAATAGGTCAGAAGCTAAAGAATTGATATTAGAATGGGCCGTCAATCATGATAGCAGTGGAAGCTGTTCAGAACTAGAAGTATGATTAAGAAAACATAATGTATATGTTTCTGTTTATTTGGCTCCAGGGAAATGGAATGAGAACAAGGGACAATGTAAGCGCTGGAAACCTCTACAAAGACATTTGTGCCCAGACTGGGTGAGCAATGTTAAGCACCACCCCTTACTGAGTACTGTGGAACAGTGTCTATTCTATTACAAATGCATATGTCATCAGCATTATTCTGTCTTTTCAAATTCAGTGGTACTTTCCCTGTGAGATAACAACCATCTATATACTTTCTAGAATTTCAGAAATCATCTGAATAGTTCCCAGTTTGGCATAAGTAATCTGAATTTTAAATGTCTTTTTAAAGAGAGTTAAGCACTTAATTAAGATAATGTTTTACTTTAAAAGGCTCCTAGCATATATGCTAAAATGTTTTGGGCATGTTCCCATGACTTTCTCCCTGTAAAAGAGAATGCATTAAACATTAGGATTAATGCCCTGTGACTTCTACAACAAGGTTGCAGCACCAAGGAGAGTTATGTATTTCAGTAACTAGAGTTCATGTTACTTGGGCATTTCGTTTTTTAGAAGCATGCTTTGCCCAGGAATGTAAATCCAAATGCCATTGTCTTAACCCAGTTAGGTTTATTTATATATAAGCCATGTGGCTTAATAACCAGCCATCAATAAAAGGAATCTAAAATAAGCAATATTCCCAATAACAACAACAAAACTCTACACAACTGTCTAAACATTCTACGCGAGAGTATTTTCTCAAGAATTCATTACCAGTAACAGCTTTCTACAAGAGAGACCTTTCAGTCTGCCCTGTCCTTTGGCACCTCTACCACTACTCACTAATGCTATTGTGTGCGCTCCACAGTTGTCTTTAGGACCCTTAGCTAACATTTTATTTTTAGCTACTCTTTATACTAGACCGTTTTCAGTCAAGCTGGTTTAGAGAAGCTAAGATATTCATGGTTTTCTGAAACCTCCTTAGTTCCTCTGAAAACACTTAATATCTGCATAAGCAAGTGCTTCTTATTTGTCCATTTGATGTTTTGTTCCAATTAAGAGAATTTTGAAGTAGATCCACTTACAGTTCTAACCCTAGTAAATATTCATGGTCTAGGCAAAATGTAGGCAAATTTTGGCATTCCATTCATAAGATAATATAATGAGTTATTTCTTTGGATGCCTTAGCTTTTCTATAATCTGATAGGAAAAAGTAATGGCTGTCAACAAGAACGATCTCTTATAACCAATACATATAATAAAAACTGACATAAACAGATATAATACAATCTAGCTTGTATTTTTGTATTTTTTTCTTGTATTTTTTTTCTCCTTGCTGTAAACCCTCTATAATGAATGCCTGAACATGTAATATGTACAATTTCCATTATAATGTATAGGCACCATATTATAGGTGACAGTTTTTAAAAATAGTTTCTCTGCTTTTAGTTTGTGTTCAGTTCAAATAGTAAAAAGTTATTCCTTGGTGTTTACTGCCATAGAGACGTAAAGCAAGCGAAGCATGTCATAAAAGATGTATACAATGTAAGCTCAGCTGTATATCATCATTGTGTCATTTGGTTTTCATGTTTAAGCCATTTACATGCATTACTAGGAACACATTTTAAAATGATGGAAGCACTGAGAATATGGTGGATGATTCACAATACATTTTTTGTGACCTAAACAAAATTTTTCTAATGGAAAAAAACGGCGTTGACTTACAATATGAAGAAATAGTGTATGCTTTTATTCCTACAGTGAACTATTTTGTACTTTAAATCTAACATATATTGACTTACTGTGGTATGAATGTCACAGCTGGGTTCTATTTTTAGTTTGCCAGGCTGTGGGCTTACATTTTGAGATGTTATATGTATTTAATATATTTTAGTTCATATAAGTTGCTCTTTTTATTAAATAATAATCTTGGCATAACCCCCGGGATGGGTTTTCTGTAAGATGATTATCCAACACTGTATAACAAGTGTTAGATAAGATGCTGTTCATGAGTTTTCACATGGTCTTTAGTCCTTTTCAATGCAAAACCAGCAGCCTTCGGTAAGGTTCATTTCTAGCAATTTCCCAGAAGATCCCTTTGTATACCTCTGAGTTCTCATCATGGGCTTGCTGCTCTGGGCTGTCATCCTAATTCTCACTCTCTCTGGCTTCTCTTTCTTCTATTTTGCCCTTGATTTAGGGTTTTATAACCCTCTTTGTATTTGATACCATCATATTCTTGTGTTTCTGTGTCCTTCCTAGCAAATGTTTCCTAAATGTCTAATAAGCCTTTTAATGGCAGCCATGTGCTTCCAAGGTCTTACTGCTTAGACTAACCTTTGGCTAGAAAAAAAAAAATGACTTAGATATTTGACACTTAAAAGCCATGCTATGCAAAATAAATTAATTCATAAGCTAAAATCACCTAGTTATCCTTGAACAATGTTTTCATATTCTTTATGCAGGCTAGGCTGGTTGTCCATGTCTACCTGTAGGGTCAGAATGTATGCATATGAGCTACCTCAGAGAGAAGAAAAAAGGCAAGCACAAAGGGCATGATTCCCAGCAACTGATAAATGAAGGGGCCATTTACTAATATATTTATGTCCAGAATTAATGTTCCAGATGGAAAGACGTAAGGTTTAGAAATAAGGATTGCTTAGCAGGATCTACTAAAACAGGCTCCAAACTGCAAGTTTAAAATCAGGATGAACAAATGGGTAAGTGTTGGCCAATGAGGGGGTGAACCCAGTGTGAAATGAAGTACAGGGGGAGGAAAGCAGATTCCATCACATATCTACAAATGGGGGAGAGCCCCTTTGGGAAATTTATTTGTGAGTCTCTAAAGGGCATGGCGGGGACTGTAATTTTCTAGAAGCAAAGATGAATCAGACCTCTGTTAAGCCTTTTCACAAGCTAAGCATCAGAACAATTGGACACAAGTCTCTTTTATCAGTATACACATGCCAGTTACTTAACCTCATTAAGTGTTAGTTTTCTCCTGGGTGAATGGAAATGACAAAACTGTCCTATCCTCCTCACAGTACCATTGTGAGGAGCCAATAAAACAACAGAAGGGTAGTGCGTTGGGAGGAATCAAGATAAATATAAAAACATATAAACATAAGTCACTATCATTACTCAAGCAAGATTATGTCATCAAGAATTCTTTTTGAGTTTTACCAGCCTTTGGAAGATATTGAGAGGCCGATACCTGACTCTGCAGAACACAGCAATATTCTCTGAGAAACACAAAGACCAACCTCAGGAAATGCAATCATGACTGTCCACTTACCTCTGCAAGAGTAGACAGAAAAATCAGTGAAGCTATGCACATAAAAGCCAAGTTTCCTGCTAATACTCCCAAGGAATGAGGGAACTGAGTTGAACAAATGATTATGTATATCATGTCTTTTTCTTATTCATAAGCCAATAATTAAGTTTTACTTTTTACATAAATATATGTAATATTTTTATAATATTTAATAATATTTTACATCAATCAATTATATCAATTTATGTATATATAAGTATATACTTATATATTATATATAAGTATATTAATATTTATTTATTAATATTTATAAGTTATATAATATATGATATATCAATTATATATAAGATATATAAGATATATCAATTATATCAATTTATGTATATAAAGTATATACTTACATATTATATATAAGTATATTAATATTTATAAGTTATATATGAGTTATGTTATATATAAATAGATAAGTTATATATGTTATGTTAAATATCTTTAATTTTTATTTTTAAAAATATTCTATAATATTTATATATATAGTTTGGGTGTTATTTCATAAAACACTGTATCCTTCAAATATACATTTTTACTAACATTTATATAAATCTACAGTGTTTGAAATTTTTTTCAGATCCCTCATCAATATTTTCAAGTGCATTTAAGATCCAACTATTATTTATGGTATAAATGTGTAGTATATGTCCAGTTGATATCAGTGTGTGGAGATATGCATACGTATAGAGAAGTTTTATTCTTTTTATATATTTTTTATTTTTTTTTAAAGATTTTATTTATTTATTTGTCAGAGAGAGAGGGAGAGAGAGCGAACAAGCACAGGCAGACAGAGTGGCAGGCAGAGGGAGAGGGAGAGGGAGAAGCAGGCTCCCCGCCGAGCAAGGAGCCCGATGTGGGACTCGATCCCAGGACGCCAGGATCATGACCTGAGCCGAAGGCAGCCGCTTAACCACTGAGCCACCCAGGCGTCCCGAGAAGTTTTAATTCAAGAACGCTTCAGTGCTTCATCTCTAGAGAGAAAGAAATTTGGATTAACTTTGACTGGAAATGTGATAGCCAATAAAAGGATATTATGAAATGGCCAGGAGAAGGGGCTCCAGTTCCTCAGTGTGTTATCATAAATAAGGTACTTCAGCCCTTTTTCTCTTAGTTTCCTCATCTAAAAAACAGTGATAATAATAGTTTTTAAAGAATTCCCAGGGATTAAGTGCATTAACCCATGTAAGCAATTTTAGAAGTGTGGCAAGCCTGTTACTTGAGAAGTTTAAGACTTTTTGAGATCTTAACATGGCAGTATTGATGTGAAGACCAAAGCTAATAACCAAATGGAGGGTTTTTTTTTAAATGTACCTTTTAATTTAAAAAAAAAAATTTTAATGTACCTTTTTAAAGATTTTATTTATTTATTTTTTGACAGACAAAGATCACAAGTAGGCAGAGAGGCAGGCAGAGAGAGGAGGAAGCAGGCTCCCCGCTGAGCAGAGAGCCCGATGTGGGGCTTGATCCCAGGACCCTGAGACTATGACCCGAGCCGAAGGCAGAGGCTTTAACCCACTGAGCCACCCAGGAGCCCCTTAATGTACCTTTTTAAAAGGTGTACATTATGCCTGGGTATGAGCAAACCATGGTAGTGGGTTTAGTAAATGCTGCAACCTGAAGATAGAACAGCAGACAGTGGGAAGGGGTAGCAAAGTAAAACTGCTCGAGGTCTAGGATTTATAAGAAGCACCATGAAAATCTCCGTGAAGTTGTGGGTTAGAATAACTCATATCTTAGAAGACCTAAAAACAGCTGAGATCCTGCCTTACTAGATCTAACCCTGGTAAGCTGGTTCCTGATTGATACAAAGGAGGTTTCATTCTCAACTGTCCTAGAGGCCTTGGTGCCAATGAGGAGGGATAAACTAAAGTTTGAGCCATATCTGAAATACAGTGAAGGGGGGAGCAGTGGGGCCATGGTGAAAATCTAGTAGAGTCAGTTCTGCATAGCAGGTGTGACTTGGTGCCTTGCCTGAGCAGGACAGCAGGTGAAGCCAACTGTGAGTTCGTAGATAGGCCCACGTTGCAGACACGGAAGATATGATGTAGGAACTAAAGAAACCAGGCAGATAAATGACGTTATATCATATGTGTTAGAAAAATCTCTCTGGCAGTCATGCGAAGAACAGAATGAGAGCTCAGCTGGAGTCTGTGTAAGACGTCAAGGGCCAGAACTAGGAAAGCAGCAATGAGCTCTCCAGGTCAGGTCTCAGCAAGTGACAGCTCATAGTCCAAATCCAGCCCATCACGAGTTCTCAAAAAGAAAGTTGTACTGGAATGTAGCCACACCTGTTTACGCAAGGTCTCTGGCTGCGATCATACTGCAATGGCAGAGTCAAGTAGTCAGGAACAAGTCGTCATGGCCTGCAAAGCCTACAAAATTGTATTATCTGGCCCGTTATGAAAAGTGTTTGCTGCTGATCCCTGCTCTAGATGGATGTCCCAGAAGGGAGATCTTCTGCCTCTACTCAGGCCATTTTCTGGGCCAGTGTACAAGACGTAATTCCTCTGTAAACTCACCAAGTCCTGAATGGCTCCGGTATCACAGCTGGTGAGCACCACAAAACTCTGACCGTGAAAGTGTAGACCGTAGCATGACATTTTTTATGTCATAAAAAAACAAAAAAAAAAAAGAGAGAGAGAGAGAGAAAGGACATGAATACAGAGCACCAGATGGAACCAAGAGCAAAGTAACAGAGACGTGTTTGCGTGCTTTTGATCTTACGGGACTGAAGGCTAAAAGTAGAGTATTGTTTCTTGTCCACCACTAACTATCTGGATTATCGCATTTTTCACGTCTTTGAAAGAAGTTGCTCTACAGCTGATGTCCCTCTCAGGCACCCTAACCAATGACTATCCCACGTGAACTATCCCACACGTTCCTCAAAGAGCAGAGCAGGCAAGACATGAACTCAGTAGGCTAACACATGCTCATTGAGGCTTCCTGGTATCACCAACTAAAACCAGTCTTGTCCCCATGAAGGGGAGGGCGGCACTCACATTACAGTGCATCAGCTCATCACATATTTTCTATTCTAAATGTCCCCTATATGTACTTCGCATTTTTATATACATATGTACATATGTGTGTTTGTATTTTGATGGTGTTTGAAAGTGTTCAACCAAGGGCAAGATGCCTCCAGCCTAACACAGGATTCACCTGGACCTCTTGGCCTCTGCATTTTTTTTTTTTTTTTTTATTTTTTGTGCTGAAAAAAAAGTTGGTTTTTTTTTTTTTTTTTAATTTAAACATATAATGTAACCCCACCCCCCTTTCCCAACACCGCTCCCTCCCACCCCCCTCAGTTTGTTTTATGACCTTAAGAGTCTCTTTTGGTTTGTCTCCCTCCCGATCCCATCTTGTTTCATTTATTCTTTTCCTACCTCCTTAACCCCCACCCCCGTGGCATCTCCACTTCCTCATATCAGGGAGATCATATGATAGTTGTCTTTCTCCGATTGACTTATTTCGCTAAGCATAATACCCTCGAGTTCCATCCATGTCATCACAAATGGCAAGATTTCATTTCTTTTGATGGCTGCATAGTATTCCATTGTATATATATATATACCACCTCTTTATCCATTCATCTGTTGAGTCTGCATGTATCTTGAATCTGAGTTTGACAACATCCATGACCAGCAGATGTAAATGCCCTCCTTAAGCAACATCTCTCTCTTTGTACTGTCTCTCTCTCTCTTACCTAACCACCATCCTTAAAATAGCAAATCTCACCTACACCCATTTCCCATTTCTGCCAGCACCCTCCCCCATTGCTTTATTTTATTCTGAAGCACTTACTACAACCTAATACATTATATAATACATATCCGTATATTTATTATATCAATATTAATATATATTATATATTTATTATTTATTTATATTTATATATAGATACATTATATTTGTTATAAGTAAACAAATTTATCTGTGTTTCCTGAATACTATATATACTCCAAGAAAGCAAAGTTTTTCTTCACCTTATCTTTGGTTCATTTTTAAGTACCTGCCATGTAAAAAGTGTGCAATATTGGCCGAATGGCTGAATGAATGAACTACTACAGTGTCTGTCAACTCTTATATGAGATCCACCACTCCTGAAGTTTGTTTTTCAATTATTTATCTACATGTTTTCTCTGCCATCAGCAAGTAAGCTCCTTGAAGACAGGAATCAGATGATTCTCATCTTTATGTTCCCATTATCCAAACAATTGCACTCAATCAAATGGTCAGTTAATCTTTTAATAAATGAATCAAGAAAATTTTCTACATTAACCCGAATATGTTCTTAGTTTTTTTTTTATTGAAAAGATTAAAGTTACAGAAGAATAAATTTAATTGGAAATGGATCACCTGAAGTTTAAAAATGCAAATATTTCAACCTTGATATATGTATTTTTCCCCATTCAAAATTTTGCATTCTGATCCTCTGAGGCTGAGAACCTACCAAATTAGGCTGTTTCCCAAGCCCCATCTTGAAAGAATAGCTTCTTTGAGCTGCACAATCCCTGCCATCTTAGGTTTCCACAAGTACTGAAGGATAAGATGGAACTGTCTTGTGTGAAAGTAAATCTACTGTCTTCTCCTCTGCCTCTGATGTTCTGCTCTTCCTGTATTTAAATATTTCTTCCCTGCATTTTCTAGCCTTCCACTTGCATCTCTAAGCAGTCAATAATACTAGATTCTCTTTCTCACTTGCTAATTTTCCAGTTCTGTATTGCCAAAACTTTAACTATACACTATGGAAAGATTATGCCTCAGTAAGCTCTGTGTCTACATTCCCTGTGTCCAGCTGTGTTTATGAATACTGACTGGTAAGTGCCACTTGCAAGTGATGAATACATTTATTGACTCTTTTTTAAACCACTGCTACTTTAGCAGTATCTCTAAGGCCTTGCCATAAATGTCTTAAACCACATGGCCACTTTTTGGACAACAGAAATCTGCCTAATATTAACTGTCTGACCACTGACTGTTCTTATGCAAAACTGAAGAATGAACCCTCTGAACATCCCACAAGAGGCACATTATTAATTTTACTTTATTGAGTTTTAATCATTCTTTTTAATCTTTTTTTGAAAATTTGGTTCCTCACAGCTAGCAGAGGAGTGAAAGAAAAGTAGTAAGCATATTTACTCACTGAAAATAATAGATTTGAGGGGTGCCTGGGTGGCTCAGTGGATTAAGCCTCTGCCTTCAGCTCAGGTCATGGTCTCAGGGTCCTGGGATCCAGTCCTGCATCAGGCTCTCTGCTCAGCGGGAAGCCTGCTTCTGCCCCTCTCTCTGCCTACTTGTGATCTCTCTCTTTGTCAAATAAATTTTAAAAATCTTAAAAAAAAAATAGATTTGAGGGCACCTGCGTGGCTCAGTGGGTTAAAGCCTCTGCCTTCACCTCAGGTCATGATCCCTGGGTCCTGGGATCGGGATCGAGCCCCACATCAGGTTCTCTGCTCAGCAGGGAGCCTGCTTCCCTCTCTCTCTGCCTGCCTCTCTGCCTACTTGTGATCTCTGTCTGTCAAATACATTAAAAAGTCTTAAAAAAATACTGGATTTTGGGTTTTTTTTAACATTAAAACTTGAGACAGTGACAGAGGTAATGATTAAAGGAGTGCGTGTGTATGTGTGTGTGTGTGAGTGTGTGTGTGATATTCCTACACTGCAATCTAGTTGGAGATTATAAAAATAATGAGAAATTAAAGGCAGAATCATTAGCATTATGTTTTTGCTGCAAATAGCTCTTTTCCAATATAGGGTTTTGCCAGGCAATTTTGTTAGAGAGACTGTCCTATAGAGGTTAAATGCCCTTTTATGTGAGAAAGAAATATCAGATAATCAAAATTAGCTGCTTCTCACTAAAATTACCCTGAAATTGCCATGGTTTTTGCCCAAGTGGTTCCTTTTTCCACTTCCAAACTTATTCTAGGCATATCATTTAACCTCTCTGGGTTAAATTGTCCTAAAAATAGGATATTAGGATTATCTAGGAGGACCAGATAATCTCTAATAACCTCCCCAGCTCTAAAATATTACCATTCTTTCACTGTTTATTAACCATTCTTTTATTGTGTTGTTCATGTGTGTAACAGACACCCTCACATACCCACTGAGAAAGGCCAGTGAACTTGCCAAAATTCGGTTCAGTGAGGTAAGCATCCATGAGATTCACTTCTTGCTGAGCTTCTATTAGCTGCTTCTAATTACTTTAATCTTTTGTTAACTTGAACTTACTTTTCCCTTCATTTATCTTTCTCCAGTAACTATATAAACTTGTGTATAATTCTAAGGTTTTCAGTTTCATTATTTCTCATATTTCATTAAAATAGTGAACATGAATAGTGTGAACTATAAAAGACACTCACTTAGGTCAGTATTTTTTCTCAAATATTTAGTATACAAAATAGTAATAGAATTTACTATTACCCAATTAATTTATTCTAAATGGAACATTCTTATGATTTTGTGAGGCAGGGTAAAACATTAATTATGATTCAGGACACTCTTATTTCAAAAAAGATGTTGAACCACTGTCTAGGTCAGAGGCAAAAACAAAAGAACAACAACAACAACAACAACAAAAAAAAAGCTAGAAAAAAAGAAAAAAATTGTATCACCCTTGCTATCAGCAGTTGATTTTAGAAGAAGTGAGAAAACACAGAACAGGGGGTAGTTGGGACCATGGAAGGCAATAATCCGCCATTTCCTAGCTGAAAGGTGACCCTTTTAATGATGTATTTGTTAACTTAAGCAACAGAGGCCATAGAGCCAAGTCTGGCTGTAGTGACATATTAAGCTAATGGTCCACTTGGCTCCTTGACCCTTGCTCCTTTTAAACCTGGCAGATGTGGCCACTAAACTGCTCTTTTTATATTCAACCTTTACCCCATGCACTGGAAAAAACTACATGGGAAGCAGAGAATATTAAGAGCTTTACTGAAGTATTTATCCAATTTAGTGTCAAGTCAAACTTGCTATGTTCTTGGTCTTCCAGTTGTTGGGTTCCTACTTCTTGCCTTAGCAGCCCGCTCTTAGATCCCACCTCCTGCCCATTCTTAGGTTCTACCTCCATTTCTAAGATTTTGACATATGAGTGAATTTCCTTGATAAGACCTCTGGTGCCCCCTCCTTTTTTTCCCTGTATATGGCTCTTTCCTGTTTAGATCTGTGTCCACATACCTCCACTAATTCTTTCCTTTTGTACATATGTTAAGCCAGTCAACCCAGAGCCTATTACATTCTCAGTCCATACCTGGACAGCCCATACCTGGACTGATAAGCCTACATGGGCTTTAGGTAATGGTATTTCATTCATCCGTGTTCCCCTCAAATTTCTAAAGAATTTTAGCTATATTTATACCCCAGAGTTCCAAATGACCCAACATCTCAGACAGGACAACTGGTTATTTTCCCTGATTCCTGAATGGCTGATTCTGCCAACACTAAATGTAGTCAGCTATGTTACCAAAAATGGGCACATGTGGATGGACACTTGCAAGAGATTAAAGTGGGTAAAGAAACAGTAATCTCTCTTGAACCCTGGAAGTTTCCAAGAGGTGATATTCTCTTATCTCTTTTCTCCAGTGTCCCTTTCCTCTTCCATGGTCTCTATGAATGGTCATGTTCTAGATGATTCCCTCTCCTGATAACGATGACTCCAACTCTTCTACTAACTCACTATATGAATTTAGGCATGTTACTCAAAGTCTCTGTGCCTCATATGACAAAATTCATATCTGCCTCATAAGGTTTCTGTGAGAGTTCAATAAATGAATTCAGGAAAAAATTTAGAAAGGTATCTAGAACATGGCAATACTTGATGAGTGTTCACTACTATTAATATAGGAGAGAAGTGCACTTGCTTTTGCCAAAGTAAAATATTCAGGTTTCACATTCATCGAAACTCAGACACTTACGTTATCTCTAATCATTGTTTAAGACAAGTCCCCCATTTAAATCTATCATAAAGTGTAAGCTCCTAAAGACTAGATTCACCTAATTCAGTTTCAGAGTGGTGTCACAATTAAAGAAAGAAATAGAATGGGTTACTTCCCAAAAGGGAGAATAAGCCAATAGAGAATGCCTAAAACAATGTGTCTGGGGCACGTGGTGGCTCAGTGGGTTAAGCATCTTCCTTTGGCTCAGGTTATGATCTCAGGGTCCTGGGATGGAGCCTGCATCCAGCTCTCTGCTCAGCAGGGGCCCTGCTTCCTCCTCTCTCTCTGCCTGCCTCTCTGCCTACTTGTGATCTCTGTCTCTGTCAAATAAATAAATAAAATCTTTTTTAAAAATGTGTCAAATACACATTCAAAGTATTTTATGTTAATGCCTAGACTGGAAGGAAAACAAGAAACAAAAATCTCTGAACTTTAGATATGATTAGAAAGCCTGCATTCAGAGAGGTAGGTAGGCCTTGAATGCCATATTTGTCCATTTGTGCATGCTGATTCCTACTGTTTCAAAGCCTGGGTCTTGACAGGTGTCACAGGAGGCAGGAATGCGGCTAGTGTCCTTGAAAGGTGGGAATCACAAAAAGGAACATAAATGTATAAATTATTTAAAAAATAATTCCTCACCAGCAATCTACCCCTGCTACCAATTTTCTTGAAAAGTGCAAAATACAAAAGAATACTAATCACTATAAAGCTATTTATTTAAAGTAACTAAGCTTAATTTTTTTAGGGCTACATAAATATGCAGTAAAACTGTAAAGTAACCAAGGAAATGATTAATTATTCAGGGCAGTAGTTTGCCACAAAGAATATGTATGTGGAAAGTGATATAAGGCAGGGCAAGGCATACAATGATCCTCAGTTGAATAGATTAGAAAAATGTTCTAGTTCTGAAGCTCAGTAATCAGCACACACGTGTTTGTTTCAATATCACTGTTCACATTTTGCTTTTAACATATGTTAGACCTATTCTTTTTATAAAATAATAAAACAGCAAAATAAAGACCTATGTCCTAACAACATAAATGTCAATATTGCTCAAGTCCTTTCAACATGTTTCCTTTTTCTTCTGTTTTTTTAAAAAAGACTTTATTTATTTATTTGAGAGAGAGAATGAGAGGGAGCAAGGAGGAGAGGGGTAAGGTCCAAGGGAGCCCGATGCAGAACTTGATCCTGGGACTCCACCAGGATCATGATCTGAGCTGAAGGCAGTCGCTCAAATGACTGAGCCACCCAGGGACCCCTCTCAACACTTTCCAAAAAATCCTAAAAACAATAGTTGACAGCCACATGGACCCAACTCGCATGCTTGCATGAAACCCCATTATGAAGGAAGCAGCAGAATGAGAACATGTACAGAGGTCTGTGGGAAGCTGACCCAAACCTTACAACTATATTGTACTGTCCATTCTCCCATCTCTGATATCTCTCCAGAACCCAGATTCTTCCTGAACCTATTTTTGAAGTAGATTATTTAAACTGATTTAAGTAAGAAAACAGAAGAAAAGAAACACCCTTCCTCTTTCCAAAGTAGAGAGAGAGAACTGTCCTTGCAAATATAGGATTTATTGTGTTAGCTTCTGGGGGTTGTGATAAGACCATGAACATTCCCGGATGAATGATTATTTCTTTCATTCCAATGTGGTCATTCATACATGTATTTAGTAAATATTTACTAACCACCTACCACATGTCAGATAATACTGTATATGCTAGAGACAGATTGGTAAACAAGATACAGTACTGTCCATATATATTTTATAATCTAGAGCTAAGATAGGTGCAAAATAACCAGGGAAGACAAACCCTATGAATACATACATGTTTTTGGATGTAAAATAGCCAGAATAAAGGGATGCAGATCAAAGGAGGCAGCTATTTGAGATATGCTGGTAAGAAAAGTAATTTTATTTTCTGAGAAGGTATTTTTAGACTAAAACCTGAATAAAATGAGGGGACAATTTATGTGTTCTAGACTGAGTGAATACAAGGTATATATGCCCTAGGAGAAGAACTTGTTTAGCCTGTTCAAGAAGTAGTAAGAAGGCCAGTTTTGCTGCAGGTGTATGAGCAAAGGGCAGAAAGTCAGGGAAAGAAGTCATCGTGGTCTCAGGGGCCAGACCTTGCTGGGCATTTCAGCCTAAGGAAAGGACTCTGAAGTTTATTACATGTGTGATGAGAAGCCACTGAATAATTTTGAGCAGGGATGCTACAGATCATGTTTTATATTTTGGAGGCTGAGGTGAGGAATAAACTGAAGTCTTGGAGAAGCATCAGGGCGACTACTTTAGCAGAAGTCTAAGCAAGAGAGAATGTACCTTGGGCAATGCTATAGCAGTGAACCAGTCAGACTTGCTCTGATTTTGGATCTATCTGGAAGGTGACACACATAAGATATGTTGCTATGGGATACTAGAAAAAGAGAGAAAGCAAGGACAGAGGCAAGATTCTGCCATGAGTATCAGGGTTAGGAGTGGTGCAATTTACTGAGAAAAGGAATGTTCAGGGAGAAACAAGCTGAGAGGCAGGAAGAGAGATCAGTTGTGACATGTGAGGTATGAGCCTAGTGTAGCTAACTCTACACAAGCCTGAAGTTCAGGGTAGAATTTGGGCTAGAGAGAGAACTGGGGGCATCTTAAGAACTGAACTGTACCAGGAGCCAGATGCAGACCTGGATGAGATGATCGAATGAGGGAATGCAAACACATAAGGGCACTGTAACGTGCATAGGGCAGGAGAATCAGAGTGATATCACAAGAGAGACTAGGAACAAGTAGACAGTAGATCTACGAAAATCAAGAGGAGGTGGGAGGCTGAAGTGAAGAAGTTTCTAGATGATTCCATCATGTCAAAAAACATCTTAAAGCGTAAGGTAGGTCAAGGCTGAGAACTGACCCCCAACTGTGACAAGGATAAAATTACTGGTGACCCTGACAAATGGATTTCTGTTTTATGCATGGACAAGTACCTGAGCGGAGTGGAATCATGAAAAATAAGTTGGGAAAGTATAGTTTGTGAGTCCAGACTACTCTCTCGGTGAGCTCAGTGCCTGCTGCTCCTGCTGATGAAGATCCTGTGGGGGACTTGGGGCTAATGATGCACGGAGGAAGGAAGAATTACAGGAACAAGAGCTTTGATTAGGAAAAACAGATAGGTACCAGGGCACTAGTGGAAGGGTTGGCTTCATACAGCAGAACTGTTCATCCACTGTGGAAGAAAGAAGACAGGGTCTGTGGGTGCAGACACAGGGAGTGATGCAGAAATGAAGTGCTTCTCTGATGGCTATATGCTCTCAATGAAAGAAAAACCAGCTGAAAGTCAGACTAGATGGATAGGATGATGAGATTTGAAGTAAGAGAGTAAGATAAATAATGGAGGGGGAGCCATTAAATAGGGAAATGCAGTAGAATAGCTGGACGGTGCAAGAATCCTACTTAAGAATCATGGGTAAATCATACATTTAAGGTGAGATCTGTCTGCCTGGCTCTGTGTTGTTTTCTGACAAGCTGTTACGGGGCTAACTAAAGAAGTGAAACTGGGCTTCACTAGAACCCGTGTTTGGCCACCCATGTGTGATGGAGAGAGAAGGGCAATACAGCCGAGCATGGACACAGTGGAGGGATTCCAGTGGTAGAAAATGGGGTTTAACCTGGGAATGGGGAGAAGTAAGGATGCTAAAGAAGCAACAGAATCTCAAAAGAGAGCCGATAAGTTAGAGCACCCACTTCTTGCTAGCTGTGTTTGTAATTTTGATTTTGCACCTTTTGGAAATTTTTCACTCTTTTTCTATGAAAAAGAAGTAATGCCTTTAATTACTTCACTTCATATTTCCTTAAAAAAAAAAAGATTTTATTTATTTATTTATCAGAGTAAGAGAGAATGCACACAAGCAGGGGGAGTGGAAGACAGAGGGAAAAGCAAGCTCCCTGCTGAGCAAGGAGCCTGATGTGGGACTCAATCCCAGGACCGTGGGACAATGACCTGAGCTGAAGGCAGACACTTAGCCAACTGAAACATCCGGGAGTCCCTCACTTCATGTTTCCAAATTCATTACATCCGTCTGCCCCAAACTGGGAAGTAGCATAGTCTTAAGCCTGTCAAGGAGTTTGGTGAAATCAACCGTAGCATTTGGGATAATTTAAGATAAAAATGGGATATCTGATAGGGTACATGTAAAACTAAATGAGATTCTGACAATCCCAAATATGCATGAAGAACTGATGGTCAAGGTCACCCACGAGGTAATTTGCATGAAGCTTTGAGGACCCGCTGGAAAATGATTTTCCTCAGGGAATAAGAAACCAAGCCATGATAACTTGACTTAACCCTTGGAGTGGACAAAAAATAAACCCTATAGCATGGTATCTATATTTACTTATTTGGATTTGTCATTCAACCCAGCCCTTTTGGACTGTTATCTGAATCTGGTAGTGAGCGCTGTATACACATATGAAACCAAGAAATAAACAAAAAGGGAAAATATCTGATAGAGCAGAACTACTTAGGATACCTCCAACAGTGTATCACCACAAGCCACAGTGGACACCAGAGAATGAACAACAGCTAGAAAAGTGAGCACATACAAGGATTCCCTACTGGGCTGCTAGAAATGATTATGTCGGTGCTGAATCCAACGGAGACTGAGATTGGGGAATGAATTGGTATAACTGGGAAAAATTACTTTAATTCCTTGAAAATTAAGTTTACATTAGAACTATAAATCAATTTTTTTCCTCTTTTTTAAAATTTTTTTTAAAAAGTTTATTTTTTTCAGTGTTCCAAAATTCATTGTTTATACACCATACCTGTGCTCCGTGCAATACATACCCTCCATAATACCCACCACTGGGCTCATTCAACCGCCCACTCCCATCCTCTCCAAAACCTTCAGTTTGTTTCTCAGAGTCCACAGTCTCTCATGGTTTGTCTCCTCCTCCGATTTCCCCCAACTCACTTCTCCTCTCCATATCCCAATGTCCTCCATGTTATTCCTTATGCTCCACAAGTGAAACCATATAACTGACTCTCTCTGCTTGACTAATTTCATTAAATCAAATTTTTAAAACAATTTTATTTATTTTAAAGAGCGGGGGAAGGGGCAAGAAGGGGGAGGGGCAGAGGGAGAGACTCTCAAGCAGACTCCCTGCTGAGCAAGGAGCCCAATAACACTACACTGAGATCATGACCTGAGCAGAAATTGAGAGTTGGACGCTTAACTGATTGAGCCACCCAGGTGCCCCTATAAATGAACTGTTGATTGAATCATGTTTATGGTAAGTTATAAGAAGAGGTAAGTTAAAACAAACAGAAACATTACAGGTGTGAGACATGGAGGACAAGATCTGCTGGGTTGGTAGGGTGTGATGTAGGAAAGAGGTCCAAGGACACATACTATGTTGATGAACAGATCATCTGGAAAGGCTGTTTCAAGAGGTAAGTTATGTAAATTCTCTATTTAGAAATACTCAGGTCTGTCAGGACACTGGCTCAAAGCAAGATAAATGGGTTATTTGAATGGAAATTACCAAATTTGGACTTGAGTTCACCTCTTAGCTATAGAGAAGTACTTCCTGTTGACATTTTAGGACAATACATAGATTTTGAACTTTGACCATAAATGGTTTTTTAGTAAATATGTTCACAGGGTGAATATTCAAAACTATAGCTAGCTCTATTTTTTCTAAGCTATCGAAGCTTATCCAAGTTTGGTAGCTTATCCAAGCTATCAAGCTATCTTGATATCCAAAGATATTGCTGCAGGACCTTAATATTATATGTTTACAATTGCTAAGGTTTTTACTTATAAAAATAGAACAAAGATGACTGTTTAATCCCCATGCCAAATCTGTGAAATAAACAGCAATGATGTTGTTATAACTGTTTTATAGTTTAGCTGACTTGGATCAGGTCTAACACAATGGACACAAGCATTATGCCTGTCCCATTACCCTGAGTGGGTTTTCCGTTGTCAGCTCTAAAGTTACAGCGGGATTTTTAAGGTGTTTTTTCTTTTAAGAGTTTGTTTATTTATTTGGCAGAGATCACAAGTAGGCAAAGAGAGGCAAGCAAAGAGAGAGGAGGAAGCCGGCTCCCTGCTGAGCAGAGAGCCCAATGCAGGACCATGAGACCATGACCTGAGCCGAAGGCAGAGGCTTTAACCCACTGAGCCACCCAGGCACCCATTTTTAAGGTTTATATGCTATAAAATTTCAACCATGTTATCAGTTCGGGAGCCTCAGCAGTATTAATCCTAATAAGATGTGTTAAGTTACAAAATTAAATCAGAATTCAAAAAGTCCTGTCTTCAAGATGTATCAAAAGAAATGTGTGATATTCATCAAAAGACATGCAAAATAATTTTCATGGCATCATTATCCAAATGCCTTTCAGGTGTCAAAGGTATAAATTGTGATGTATTCACAAAATGCAACATTATACAGCAATGAGAATGAATAAAAACGACAATCCATGCAACAATGTGGATTCATTCACACATAATATTGAGAAGATACTGGACACAGAGAGTGCATTCATTCATATAAAATTCAAATTCAGGCAAAACTCATCCAAGGTGCTAAAAATAAGATCAGCAGATATCCTTGATGGGGAAACTTCTGAGGTGCTGGTAATGCTTACTTTGTGAAAATTCATTTATTTTGTGGGGGTTTGTGTGTATGTGTTTGTGAGAGAGAGAGAGAGAAAAGAAACTGGTATAGTTACAACTATATACTTTCTTTGTATGCATATTAGGCTTCAATAAAGAGTTTAAAAAATAGAGTTCTGATTAATCTGGTAAGCAGCCTGTCCTCGCAGAAAAATTATGACGTGTTTTGATGTAGACCAGAAACTTCTCCACAGCAACCTATGGACAAAGAGGGAGGGGAAACGAGATCTTCTGAACTAAACCAGAAGTGAGATCTTGCCACAAGTTGGATATGCAAAACTTGTTTGATCAAACATATTTAAAATGTGCTGAATCAGAACTGGGGCAAAGAATTCCCCAGAACTGAAAACACTGAAACTAGATGGAAAAATTAACAGTCTTGCAGTGTTGTCATCCAAATGAAACAAGGTTGCGGAAGAAAGACTAATTAATCACAGTGAGGGTATGGGGGGAAGGAGTTCTAGTTTACTAAGAAGTAGACATATCAATCAGTTGGTATGTCATGTGCTTTTTGACCTACCTAATAAAATAACTCATTTATAAAGGAATAATCAGGAGACAGGGAGATTGCTAACCTGTGAGATATGCATCAAGGAAGCATCCTCAGTAAATGCCTTTGGTTTACTGATTCCATTCTAGAAAATGTCTGGTAAACTAAGGAGCTTTTAAAGAAAACCTTTAATGAAGTTCTAAAGTGAATTACAGGATTGGAATAAACTTCTAAGTGCCCACTGGATTGATGTAATTTTTAATTAATTGGGGCTGATAAATACTCTTTTTAAAAATCTCTTTGGTGGGATTTCCTTTTTATAGGGCAGCCAGGTTGTAACAATACAAGATTTCTAAGGGAAGAAAGCACTGTTTTTATGGTTTCCATGGGTTATAAAGAGTGCATACAAGCAAAACATACGTTCTGGAGTTCAATCTTAGTACACTGACACATCTCACACATAAACATATACACACCTCGAGCAAAACACACCAATTTAAATAGGTGATTACAGATTTCATAGTGCAACACCCTATAAATGATGACTCACAAATAGTTCCTTTACACTCATATTCATGATGAGTATCTACTCATGATGACCTCTTCCATCTCAGTAATTGCTCTAAGCCATAGCTCCTTAAAGGCCAATGACACTACTCCTGTGTATAGCCAGCATACAATCCTACCCAGGTTCCAAAAGATCCCATAACAACGTATGGATGGTCTTTCTCAATGTGATGGAACCAAGTAAAGTTTTCCAATTTGGCTGTGCTGAAGAAGAGGATTGCCAGATAAGTACTGAATGCTCAGTTAAATTCAAAGTGCAGATAAATAATTTTTAATTTAAGTGTATCCTGTACAATATTTGGGATATATCTGGTTCAAATTTAACAGTGCAGCCTGTATCTTTATTTGCTACATCTATGAACACTACCGAGAAGAGTTCAGGCAAATCCATACTTAAGAACCAAGCAACCAATCAGATTAGGGACATAAAGGAGGAAAACATGAGACCTATGCCACACTTAGATCCATCTTCTACCAACTATAAGTGGAAGACAGAATTTAAAGCTAAGCTTTTACTAAGTACATGTGATTTGATGGAAGACCTTTTGTAAGTACATTTACTTTTTATTGGCAAATTGGAGGGAGAGAAGGCGTCAACTGTCCACTGAGGCTTTATCTTTCCTAAGGCAGAAATTTTCAAAACAGACAGAGCATTGTCACTGATCAATATTGGTGAAAAATCTGGAGAGAAATTTTCAATACTGCTAAATACCTGATAATTTTATGATAATTAAAAAAATGATGGCGGTTTGATAGAATTTATATTTGGGTCTTCAGAATTAAACCAAATTACTTGGAGGCATTAAGAAATACCCAAGTAATATAGATATGTTAATATCAATACCTCTTTAAGTTTTTAAACATTTAAATTTGTGCTTTATTTTTAACATTTTGTTATGATTTCTGGCATCATTTATGAGGTGAAAAAAGTTGCGAGAGAAAAACAGTTTTCTGCCTTAGGAGTTCTTGATTTTTATGACTTTTTTATTATGATAAGAACAGAATGAAAAGAGCATGATTTTAACAAGCCAACCCAGTAACATAAAAATGAGTGTCATTTCCTTCAAATAAAGGAAAATGTAATGCATTTTAATGGTGCTCCCATTATTCAAAGCATTTTAGAATTCTTCACATAGAATCACCATAGGACCCCAATGGAAGTTCTTTTGATTAGTCTCAGCATTTTCTCCATTAAGATTACAGTTCAGGGGGCGCCTGGGTGGCTCAGTGGGTTAAGCCGCTGCCTTCGGCTCAGGTCATGATCTCAGGGTCCTAGGATCGAGTCCCACATCAGGCTCTCTGCTCAGCAGGGAGCCTGCTTCCCTCTCTCTGCCTGCCTCTCTGCCTACTTGTGATATCTCTCTGTCAAATAAATAAAATCTTTGAAAAAAAAAAAAAGATTACAGTTCAGGTCCATGTAGCTGTTTATGCCTGAAAATATAAGTCCGTAGGAGATACTGTATCTTATTAATAGTATCCCCCTTTAGAAATTACTCAGCACTTATACAGACAGGATCAGGAAAAAAAATGAGGTCATGAGGACCATAATACAAGTAGGATAATGTTATAGACATTGAAATATTAAAATAGTCTCTACTAAAAAAAAAATTATAGTTCATTTAAGGAATGACGATGTCATTTAAAATTAAGCCTGGAAAATAAAGTGTTTAATCTAGCTTTGTTTAGGCAAAAATACTGAGTTAAAAAGAAATTATGTTGACTCAGAATCTGACTTGAAGCAGCAATGTTAATATATAGGTGTATAATACTATTATTTTAAATGTGATACTCGATGTATTTTATGGTGACTAACATAACACAATAAAAATCTAAAAGATAAATAAATAAATAAGTAAATGTGGTATTCCAATGACCAAGCACTTAAGTCAGAAATCACCTGGTAATCTTGAAAATCATCTACGGAGGGCCAAAGTGAGAGACAATAAGGCAGTTGACATGATACCTATATAGAAGGAGATCTTTATAGAGAAAATGTCACCTTCTCCCTTGACTTGTGTCTCCGGTCTTGGGAGGTGAACAGTACTGGGAGCCAAGATAATACCTAGCCGTACACATTGCATATGATAGGCATAATAAATATTTGCATTATTTTGACAATAGAACTGCAGGGTCTGAAGAGGAGAGACTTAAATACAGTTTTGCAAATCTAAAGAATTCATAAGTCAGGAGGAAAATCCCAAGGTGACAGACAGTAATTTATTAGCCAAATTCTCTGCAGAATATTATTCTTGATCTGATGAGAAAGACTGGACTCAACTATGAAGCTCAACAGAATTTTTGTTCTTGTTTAAAAAAAAAAAGAAAAGTAAAGTAAAGTTAAGAGCTCTTCTATTGAAGAATAGTTCAAGGAGCCTGTGACTAAAGACTTTCCTATTTGAATAAAAATATTTCTATGAACTAATATTATTCTGACCTGATTTGGAGGGGAGGGTTTTGTTCCTAAAAAACTGTATTTTATAAAGCAGTTTAGGTTTACAGAAAAGTTGCACAGGAAGAACAGAGTTGCATATACCACTCCCACCACACACACATACACATACAGTTTCCCCTATCATTAACGTCTTGCACTAGTGTGGTATATATGTTACAAATGATGAACCAATAGAGATACATTATTATAAACTAATGTCCATAGTTTGCATTAAGGTTTACTTTCTGTGCTGTATGGTTCTATGAGTTTTAACAAACACACAATGCCACACATCCAACATTATAGTATCAAACAGAATAGTTTCACTGTCCCCAAAATATACAGTGTTCCATCTGTTCATCTCTCTCCCTTTCCCTCTGAGTCCCTGGCAACCACTAATCTCTTTAGTGTCTCCATTGTTTTACCTTTTGCAGAATGTCATATAGTTGGAATCATATCGTATATGGGCTTCGCAAACTGGCTTCTTTCACTTAGCAGTATGCAGTTAAGTGTCCTTTTTGTCTTTTCATTGCCTGCCAGCTCACTCCCTTTTATTGCTGAGTAATAACCCATTGTCTGGATGTACTACAGTTTATCATTTTCCCTACTGAAGGACGTCTTGGTTGCTCAAGAGTTCCTTTTTAACTACAAACTTACGGTGATTCCTTTCAAAATATCATCTCAATCAATCATCTCTTGTTCTCTGACTTTTTATGTATTCCTTTTCTTGGATACCATCTTTGGATATGCTTTGTAAGGAACTTTAATGATCCAGAATGTAAGCCTGAAACTTATATTATTGAGAGATTTTATTATATTCAGTTTCTGCTACACTCTCAGCATCTACCAAACTCTCAGAGACATACAGCTGGTAAAGAAATCTTTCCTCGTTTCCTTATTTCTTGATTCTGTCTGACCTTCCCCGTCTTTGCCATCTCTCAGTTGGACTACCACTGTTGTATTCTGATTGGTTTTCTCACTCTGGCTTTGCTGTCTTCAAACTATTCACCACACCTCCGCCAATGACCTACCTAACATGATAATTCTTACACTTGCTGGTGTAAAATTCTACAGAGATATTCCACTGCCTTCAGGATAAAATCTCAAGTTGTAAACATAACATCACAGTCCTTTCTGATAAAGCCGATGACTCCTCACCATCTTATTATCTTTTGCTTTTATAATTCGGAACTACATTTGGTTCCTCAACTGAGCTTCTAGATTTTTTTTTCCCACTTACTACTTCTGCTCCCTGAATATTTTCCCTCTTCCTCATCTCTTTACTTTCTAGCACTTATTACAAACACATTATGTCTCCTCCAGGAAGCACTCCTTGGAGCCACCACAGTGTTTTACACTATATTGTAAAATTTTATTTATCTTTAGCTTTAATAGGCCTAATTTCATGAGAGAAGAACCTGTGAAATGTTTATATTCTGAATACCTAGCCAATAAATTTGGCCCCACACGCCATCTTTTAAACAAAACTTCATGCTCCTGAAATTCTGTGTGGGAGCATAATAATTCACCTAAACAACAACAAAATGCAAACTATTTTTGTGACATCCATGCACAATTCATATTTATGTTTTCACTCCGATCTCACACCACCGCCAGTAAAGTATGCATTGACTGCCTGTCTCACAAACCTGTCTGTAGCATCTTATACAAATTTTTACCTTTTGTCCCACAACAAGAAGCCCAGATGTCAGCTGTTTTACAATACCACAGCGACTTAAGTCATTAACGATGCTATTGCTAAAATTTTTGGAACAGTAGAATTTATTCTAAAGTTAATTCAATAGCCCCATGCCACTCAGGAAAATCTTTCTCAACTTGTTTCTCAACTTAATACACTGATCTCAAGATCATATAATGAAAAGAACTGAGATGCCCAGATGTTAATGAACAATACTGTAAGCACACTGCAGAATGAACATTTTTATGGCTCTTGTGCACAAAGCACTTGAGGCTAATTATTTTCAGACCAGCCGGTGAATGAAAAGTTGTCCTGAGAGAATACTTACTTCTATGACCTTTGGCGATCCCTCCTTATTCCGAATCTGTGGAGCTACCTCACAGCTAGTTCTCTTAGGCTTTTCAATCTTTGCAGCTCAGAGAAGAATCTAATGAATTCATTTTAAGTTTTCACTGAACCGTGTCCTTTCACTACCTGATCTTACAACATCCAAGGCCAGGACAGGGATGATATGAAAGTTAATTTTCTAGAACTGCTGGGCATGGTTATTCACAGAGCTAAGGGTAGTCCCAGACCTGAACACTTTGGACCAACCAAAGAAAGCTAAGGGATTTCAAGTTCAGTTTCAGTCCAAAATCTCTGTTGTGGGGCCAACAGAAGACAAGAGAGTTAGATGATTGACTTAATTCCTTTTACAAGTGATGCTTGACTTCCCCTAACACATTCACATGTCTACACAGAGCCTTTTTCCCCCCCTCAAAACTTGTTATGCACTGGCTGGCATTTTCTGTAAAGAGATAGTAAATTTACAGGGCTAGCCTTTTCTTGACATATAATCACATTAATTTTCCAAGGAAAAGATAAATGTGAGTTTGAGTTTATAGCCTTATATAATGATGGTACAAATTCATTTGTATCTTAATTTAATAGAGGTCGTTAGAGTTAAAAACACCCATTTTCCTTCTGTGTGGCAATTCTGTTGGTAAAAACCACCACAAATTTTTAAAGTTTTGATTCTTGGTTTTGGAATACAGTAGGATCTGATGACAATTTTCATTAGTCATTACAACTAATTTGTCCAAGATTACAGTCCCTTCACCTCTATAAGACATTGAGGACATGTTTTGTTCTAACTTCTATCTATAGAAATCAGTATGCTTGGCCTACAGTATGACAATAACTTATAAATGTCATCAAATAAAATGCAGCTAGAATTCAATTTCTGTGGAATAGTATACATGAAAAGTGGAGAGTAGTGGAATCATAGGTAGATAAATGTGTTCCAACTCTTTGTGTGACTCAGGGTATTTAATCACTCTGAGCCTGATACCCTTATCTGCAGAATGGGAATAATAATAGCTCACAGGGCTATCACGAATATTAAAGGACATAATGTCCATATTCTCACTGCTCAGTAACTCACAGGAGTTTTATTTGTGAAGCTTCATTATAATGTTTATTTTTATATTTTATGATTAGTAAATCAAATTCTGTGTGTGTGTGTGTGTGAAAATTTATTTACTTAATGAAAGGTTTTCCTTACAAAATAAATAAATCAAAGTAAGTAAAATAAATGTATTTATTTAATGAAAGGTTTTACCTACAAAATAAATACAGCAAAGTGAATAAAGTAAATCACCCACAGTTATAATCCACATGTTGCAATAATCTGACCTGGACATTTTATTGTTGGATAACTTTGATCAAACTGTCCTCTTTAAAAAAAATAATTAGGGACGCCTGGGTGGCTCAGTTGGTTAAGCGGCTGCCTTCAGCTCAGGTCATGATCCCAGCGTCCTGGGATCGAGTCCCACATCGGGCTCCTTGCTCGGCAGGGAGCCTGCTTCTCCCTCTGCCTCTGCCTGCCTCTCTGTCTGCCTGTGCTCGCGCACTCTCTCTCTCTCTCTAACTAATAAATAAATAAAAATCTAAAAAAAAAAAAATAAAAAATAAAAAAAATAAACAAATAAAAAAAATAATTATCCTCTTTGTATCTTGAAGGCTCACCTGTATCTTGTATGACTTTTCCTCTCCCATGAGAAAAACCAAGTTTAATAAAACTTGTTCCACTGATCTATATAAACGTATTGAAGAAATAAATTTCACATATTAGCACAAATAGAATTTAATTCTTATAAAACTTTGTCATAACTCTCTTTACAATTGTGCCTCCTGGCTGTTAATGCTGCTATTAAAAGAGTTAGAGAGGCATCTGATTATTAGCCTTCTTCAAATAAGATAGGAAACTCTAAGTGGAGGTCAGTCCTACCCATCATTTCTACCCCAAGAGATCTTAAAAAAGACTATAGCATCTCCCTCTTTGAAGTTTATGCCAGATTATAGGCAAAACACTTACACTGTCCTAACTTTAATACGGTTTCTGCCCCAGGTCTTCTTGACCAATTGAATAAAAGAAAAACATAAACAGATACAGACACATAAACACAGGTATAAGAACAAAGTTGTAATACACACGTTTGGTAATGCTGCCTTGAGAAGGGGATAAAACAGCAATTTAAAAAAGTGCTTTTGCAACATATGAAAATTTCTGTGGTCTTACTAGAGTAGTAAAGAGGAGGAAATTTAAGATATCAAATGCTTATGTTAGGAAAAAAGGGTAGGGTCTCAGTGACCTCAGCATGTAGTTCAGGAACTTGAGAGAGGAGAACAAATAAAATTCAAAGTAGAAGAAAGGAAATACTGAAGACTTTAATGCACAAAGAATATGAAGTGATGAAGAGAAAACAGAAAAAAGTATTGAAAAATAAATTTAAAAACTAATGCTTTGAGAAGATCAGTACAACTGATAAGTGGCCAGACTTCTAGCTAGACTAATTAGATAAACAGATAAAAGACAGAAATTACCAATATCAGGAATAAGAGACAGACATCTCTATAAATTCTATAAATGGTAAAATATAAAAAGGGAATATTATGAGCAACTTTTGTTAATAAACGTGACAAATGGATAAATTCCTTGAAAGATATAGTCAAAGCCCACTCATGAAGAAACTGATACCCTTAAGAGTCCTATGCTTACTAAAGTCATTTACATTTATAGTCAGAAACCTTTCCACCAAAAACAAACAAACAAAAACCTCAAGGCCTAGATGGCTTCACCAGTGAACTCTAAAAAACATTTAAGGAAGAAATAGAACCAATTATAAAAAAACCTTCCAGAAAGAAAACAGAAGCAAAAAGAATATTTCTAAATACTCCCTAACCTCTATAACTGTTACCCTGAAATCAAAACCTGATATTTGGAAAAATATTTGGATACTGATGTAGTTTAATTACAAGAAAATAAAATATCAGACCAATATCCCTGATAAGCATAAATGCAAAAACACTAAACAAAATTTTAACAAATCAAATCCAAAAATATATAATATGAATAATACATTATGACTCAATGGAATGTATCCCAGAAAAGTAAATTTTATGTAATATTTAATAATCAATCATTGTCAGGGTGCCTGGGTGGTTCAGTCAATTGAATGGCCAACTCGATTTTAGCTCAGGTTGTGATCTCGGAGTCCTGTGATCACACTCCATGTCAGGCTCCACTCTCAGGGGGGAGTCAACTTAAGGATTTCTCTTCGTCTCCCTCTGCCCCACCTTCCCTCTCTCAAATAAATAAATAAATATTTTAAAAGAATCAATCGTTGTCATTTACCATATTAACAAATGAAAACTGTAAAAACTGTAAAAAACTGTAAAAACTGTAAGAATGAAAACTATAAATATATATATATATATATATATCTCTGGGCACCTGGGTGGCTCAGTCATTAAGGCTCAGGCCAAGATCCCAGGGTCCTGAGACTGAGCCCCGCATCTGGTTCCCTGTTCAATGGGAAGCCTGCTTCACACTCCCCCACTCCCCCTGCTTGTGTTCCCTCTCTCCAGCTCTCTCTCTCTCTCTCTGTCAAATATATAAAATCTTTTTTATATAAATAAATAAAATATTTAAAAAAAACTACAGAAACATCTCAGTCAGTGCATAAAAGGCATTTCCAACAAATCTAACATCTTTGTTTGAAAACAGTCTGTCTATATTCTATCCTGTCAAACAAAAACCTATAGACATAGAATTTGCATAGACAAGGAGTAACACAGCAAAGTGAGGGTATCTTAAGGAAAGATATTAAAGGAGCTAGGGAAGAGAATATGCTAAGTGGGATACAGTGCATGCTGAAAAGTAAAGAAGGTTGGCTGGGTAGACTAAACCTGGATTATGGAGTGTCTAGCTACTTATCCAGAGGGCTCTCACTTTAAGGCATCTATTGAAGTATCTGAGCTCTAGTTTAATGGGGAAAAGACTGGATCCAAAGGCACAGCCAAGAGACTGCTATTTCAATGCAATCACTTGGGCATGAGGAAGAAGAGCCTTCAAACCCTTTTCTCCAGACCTAAAACTCACCCCTTCCCTGCGTTTGTTAACGGTTCATTTTATGTTTCATATCATCTCCACCCCTCCCAGCCTGACACCGCCTAAAAGAAACTGGCTTGCTCTGTGAGGAAGCAGATTTTGTTCGACAGAATCCCTAAAGCCATCCAGCTCACCTTCTCTTCAGCTATCTTCCTCAGACTTCAGGTTGTAGGCAATCTTTCAGGGAGATGCAAGCTCACATCTCTCCTTTTTTTCTCTTTTGAGAAACAATCCTGGCTAAGTCTAGTCCTCTGGTGATTACAATAGCACAATGATGAAAATAACAACAACTAAGGCGATCATACACTCTAGTTGGCCCAGGCCAGTCCTAGTGGAATCTTGCTGATCTGACAATTGGTGCAGTCAAGCTTTTGTCTTGGCTTTTTGCATTGTTTAAATAAGTATTACTATTAATTTCTTTAAATTAAGCCAGGATAGGTTTGGGATGGTATCAGCTAGTAGTGTTTGAGACAGAATTTTTATTTTAATGTATGGTTAAATTTGATATACAAACAGCAATAATTTGTCCCTCTTTCTCTGATCCTTTCAGATAAAATGTAACTAGACCCCTTTCAAATGGTACACGCAGAGAAATCACTAATAAAATTGAAGGCACATGGACATAAGAGCTATGAACAGCTGACTCCTTCAGTCTCAATGGTGGTAGGAGAGGTATTCACCTCTGCTATGTCTGCTAGCTCCTTTGCTCACCAGCCAGTGATGCTATGGGCTTTGCTACAGCCTGTGAAGTGCACAAAGAGGATTGGCCATCAACTGGCAAGATCAGGAAGTGACATGGGAAACAGGGGATGAGGAGCACGTAAAATATTTGTGGAAAATAGAGGCAGGCAGTTTCAGAAGAACTCGGAGAGAATGGCCTAAATGTTCTTGTTACTGTATGGGACTATATTTCATAATCTACAACCATTCATTTTATTGTTTGGAAATGCTTTTTATTTTGCAACAAACCCTTTCAGCAATAAGGAGTTCCTTTAAAAAATACATACTTAGCAAAAATTAAGGTACTGGATTCCCTCTCTTATGAAAACTGATGATCATATAATGTGCACAAGATGTTTCTAGACATAAACTTTATACTACAGATCCCTATAGGGATTGTGGCCATATTACTGACCATATAAAAACCTGAATATTAATCTGCTTAAGAAGCATCAGCACCTACTTCAAGAGTTAGTGGATAATTTCACAGGACTGAACCCAAAGTTCACGTCTGAACACATGTGGCTTCAGAAGGTGTGTTTACGTAACAGTCTATGAAATATGAGTTTATTCACCAAATGTATCAAATGACCACACTTCCAAATTAATGTCACTCATTTCAAGTTACTCTGCAAAAAGTGATAGTTTTCAGTATGTTGGCTCTATGAGCAAAAAGCAATTTCACAGTTAAATTATGCCACTTTTGTATAATCATCATTAGATACATGATAGAAAATTAATTAAAATATTATTTTTATCCAATTTATGAAATTTAAAAATTTTTTTAAGTTCATCATCTTAAAGGTAAGACATCTGTAATTATTGTGGATGCTATAACTCAGTTAAAAAGCTCAACATTAATGATAAATCAATTTTGTTATACTATACATAAATATTTTGCTCAATCAGAATATCACAGTAAAACAAGGTTTTTACCATATTAAGAAATCCTAATGCAGAAATGGCTATAGTGCACACAGTTATTATCATGTCACACAATTTGTGTTATTCTAATCAGTTAGAAAAGAATCTAAGGGGTGCCTGGGTGGCTCAGTGGTTTAAGCCTCTGCCTTCAGCTCAGGTCATGGTCTTAGGGTCTTGGGATCGAGGCCCACATTGCATCAGGCTCTCTGCTCAGCGGGGGGCCTGCTTTCTCCTCTCTCTCTGCCTGCCTCTCTGCCTACTTGTGATCTCTCTCTCTCTGTCAAATAAATAAATAAAATCTTTAAGAAAAAAAAGAAAGAAAAGATTCTGAGGTTGCAAAGATATATATCCACTTTTAAAGTAATGGAATTTTAAGTTTTTTGGACAAAGCAGATGTTGAATAAAAAAAAATCTTTAGCAGACAAGTATGTACTTTCTTTCTTTCCTTCCTATCATCCACAGAACCTTAGAATATGGGAGAGATTGAGTGTTTGAAGATCTATTTTGCAAAGTGACACAACTATCTTACACTATTATGGAAAGTTTTCTGAAGAGTGCTCTGTATTCTAACTGAAATTTAATTTGATATATTTAATGAAAGTACTCATGACTAGAGCACCAAAAATCTTCAGTGTTTGAAGTTTTAGTTCATTGCAATTTTGAATTTCAAAAAGCTTGTAAACAGGGCAACACTGATACCTGTTGTTATGATATCATGGAGGAGCCAGCTCAAATTGTGTATATGGCATAATTTTAAAATTCTGTAATTTTCCACTGTAGTATTTTGACTCTCAGAGCACCTATTTTAAATTGAATAAACTTGTAGTCTGTGGTGAAAATGAATAAAATTAACTCAAACATGATTTAGGAACATCTAATTTTGGCATTCAAAAGAATTGTAAGTATACATGATAACTTATTTGCAAGTTTTGTTTTGTTGGAATATTACAAAAGAAAAAAGAATGGAGAGAGGCAAAAGACAGTTAACTATTAAATAATTAATTGTACTGAACTACTTATACATTTCAATATAAAAATTAGAATTGAAACTGTGCTTTATTTAGCAAAATTTGCTCTGCCCTTACTAGGAATTTCAGTATATCACTAATTAATATTTTCTCAAAAGTTACAGAATATCAAAAAAGTTAATTAAAATTATAAACAATTGAAATGTATTAAACATAAAATGTGACTTTGAAAAAGACTAGCAATTTCACCAAAAAAGTTGTATTGCAAAAAGTGTCCTTCAGAAAAATATGTGACAGGGGCGCCTGGGTGGCTCAGTGGGTTAAAGCCTCTGCCTTCGGCTCAGGTCATGATCCCGGGGTCCTGATGGAGCCCCGCATCGGGCTCTCTGCTCACTCTCTGCCTGCCTCTCTGCCTATTTGTGATCTCTGCCTGTCAAATAAATAAATAAAATCTTAAAAAAAATATGTGACATAGTATTAGAGACATATAAAGAGACATAGTTAAGGAACTAATTAAGTATATGAATGTGAACCAAGAATAATTGTTTGTTTATATAAATTTTTTAAAAATATTGCCTTAACATTTGTGTCTCTGTGTGTATATACACACATACACGTATGTTTATATTTTGGAAACAATTTTCATTCTTAAATCTGTTTTTTAATAGATCTACTTGGACCTATGAATTAATTGGTCTATGAATTAATATTTCATAAGTTTTATAATTTGCATTATTTTAGCACTTCCTTTATTCTCAAAGATATCTCAGTTTAGTTCCTATGATTGCCTCATTATCACACATATTAGCTGCTCTACACCTTTTACATATGTCCCCGTAATCATCAACTTGTTATCTCTGTGAGGAGTATATTATTATCTTTACTATTTTGTAACAAGGATACTGGGGAGCAGGGAGGTTAGGACCTGAGATCACACATCTAGTTGGTGGTTCTGTCTATCTGATTTCAAAGCTATGGCTTTCAGACATTTGTTAAAAATAGAATTCTCACCACTTTACTAAAAGATCATCTTTCAAAGACCTTCTGACTACAATAATGAATTGGTAATCAAAATTAAAATACTTCAGTAAACAATTTCAACTTAAATGTTGAAAATGCAGAAAAATTTCCTTAAACTTCCATAAATTTTAATTGACTTACAAAATAATCAATAAGTCATTAATGATAATAATTACATAAGAGCTCTAAGGTAAGCAACTGCTGGCAAATAATATTAACATCAAAAAAAAATTGTAGCTGCAAAGTTTTATTACAGAACAAACCCCAGATGTGGAGGATCTCCCAAAATGTTATTTAGCTGTATTCATTTCTAATCAATAGTTTTTATTTTGTTTAGCCATTGTGCTGTTTTAATTAAACATTTAAATACTGTAAAAGAAATCTTCAACACTTGTCTGACCATATTCATGTAAATACTCTAACAACGTTTGATATTTTCCCTAAGGAAGTTAAAGCAATGTAGGAGTTTATTACTATCTATGAAAAAATATGTCTAACTAAAATGTCTGGAATATATATGGGTTTGGGTCTGAGATCAAAATGGTAAAATAAGAATGGTCCAGAAACTCACAATATTTTCCAATTCAAGTGCATAATCTGTTCCTAAAACTTCCTTAAAATGAGGTTTTTAAATATAAACCTACAAAATGTTGAACACAGGGTGTGGTATTAATGTAAGAGACTTTGTGTTTTATGCTTTCTGTGTTTCTTAGTTATTCCTTTTTTTTTTTTAAGAAGTATAGAATGGCATCTAAATCTCTGTTCCATCATTCGGTAGTTACATGCTTAAGAACGTTTTACTTACTTTAGTTTTCTAACCTATACGAACAGGATAGTAACACCAAGTCTAATGGTTTTTGTAAAGATTAATACTCAGCATTTGACACTTGCTCATCAGTCACGAGTCATTGTTATTCTCATTATTGTGCTTGCAGGATTTTATAATGACACTTGCTTCATGGAACAGAATTGTAGAGGTACCCCTAGACCAGTCTTTAGACCAATGTAGAAATTTTTTCCACAGCATGCTTCTAAGGAAAGGATATTTTAAGAGAAGCTGTCACATGGAAGGAGAATGTTCAGAGTCATTGGAAAGAGCAGAACTAGGAAGTGCTAGAACAGTTTCATGGAATAGGATTCTACCTCAGCCAAATGAAGAAAAATCTGACAAACGTGGCCAACAGTGAATGGGGTTGTTTTGGAAAACAGCGAGTTCCCTATCACAGCATGTATTCAGGTTGAAGCCATCTGGAATTTAGGGCAGGACTGTAGAAGGGGATTTAAAGTTCTGTCATCAAAAGTGAGAGAAGATGACAAAGATGCTCTTGTACTGAGTTTTGCTTTTCTTTTCCTGCCTGGAACTCATGGGCCAACTCACTAAATGAAGATTGGGTCTCCTGATCAAATTTATGATGAAATAAAGTCCAAACAATTTCATAAGATAATAACATGACCGCTGCTTCCTTCTCCACACTTTTATCCTTGTCATAACACTCCTTGAAGAGTCCACTCCCGTCATATGCAACTGTTTAAAATTCTTCAAATAAATCAGACTATTTGACACCTCTGTGAGTTTACTGGGGGTTTTCCTACCTGTATCTGCTTTATCCTTCCTTCCCTGTTTGCCCAGCAATATCCACGACTGCAACTCTGCTGAAAGTTCATCTTAAATATAAAGCCTTTCCTGACTCCTGACTAAC
>RCUC01130113.1:0-30424 GCA_003697995.1 Taxidea taxus jeffersonii | reverse complement strand
TCGAGCATCCCATCGTCCCAGGAAGCTCCTCTGTGCCCTGCCCGTCTTACCATTCTACCCCCGCCCGAGTCTCCTTCCCGCTGCCACGACTGTCCTGATGTCGTAGGGCCTGTTTCCCAGCAGACGTGCCAGAACGCAGGCGCCCACCAGGGCCGTCCTCTCTGGGCCGGTCACCCCTCCAGGGGCTTCATTCTAAGGTGGGGCTGGCAAGGCTCAGAGCACCTAGGATTCTAGGTTCTGAGTTGCTTTCCGGGCCATGGGAGAATCGACCTGAAGATTTTATGGCCCATATTGTCCTGGGCCCCCCCGAGGCTGTCACTGGCATGGAAAGGTAACTGGCCAGTGTCCACTCTGGTCATGCGCACAGCCAGCCCTGTGCGTGGTTGGCCCCACGTTCCAGAAAGTTCTGCGCAGTAGCAACCCGAAGCCCCCCTAAAAAAGAAAAGATCCTGAAAGCCTGGCTGTAAGAGCTTAGACAGCTCTGGGACTAATCTCCTTTAAAAAAAAAAAAAAATCCCATAACCAGAAGATTTAAAATATCTTTTTTAGTATCTTCCTAATAAAATAAAAAGCTCATTGCTCGGCAATTCAAGTTAAGCTTTTGCTTCAGCAAATCCAGTGAAAGGAAATTTTTCTTCAAGGCATTTCCACACAATCGTGTTGGCGAGATAAGAGCCCCAATATTCCAAACCAGTCATAGCTGATGTGGCAGCGCCGTCTGCTTAGTGGTGTTCCCCGGAAGGTTCTAGACCCCCAGGCTTGGGTTTCTCAAGCCGGGGGCCCAAGAGCCCTGAGGAATCGTGGTTCCTATTTGAGTAACGGGTAGACTTTGAAGATGGTCTTCTAATCTGTGACTTAACCGTTTCACTTCCAGATGCTTCTTCTAAAAAAAAAAAAAAAATTAAAAAAAAAAATATGGGGGCCAGGGAACGCGCTGGCAGAGTCTGCAGAGGGCCTGATGTGCTTGGAGATGTGAGCTTCGGGGAGACCCGAGGCCGTCCACGGGCTCGCAGTCGCGACTGCCTCATCGATTTGCTTTGTTGCCCCAAAGGGGTCTTCAACGCCCTGGACGTTTCAGAATGCAGACGGCTGAGGGCCAGAAGGGGCGGGAGACACGGGGGCTGCCGGGACCCTGAGCTCCTTGAACAGGGGTGTGCGCCCACCCGTGGGAGAATCCGTCCAGCTAACTGAAGCTGAACCAGCGCCGCGTGCCTCCCCGATTCGCGGGAGTCCTTGGCTGGTGGCGGCCACAGACCGGTTTTGGATAAGTAAAGAGCAACCTCGGTTTTACTATTCTGGGGAAACGTCATGCGGTGACACCGAATTCTGACTTGAGCACGAGATTTAAAACTGCTTCCTAGTGCCCCACAAATGTGGTAAGGTTTACTGAGGTCGGCTACCCAGAAGGGAAAAGGAAGATGTTCCTGGGTTTTTTGTGGGTGTTTTTTTTTCTTTTTTGGCAAACTCCGATCCAGGGTCAAGAGCTCACACGCTGAGGCAGGTTCATCTTACTGTTCATGTCTCCGTCTCCCTCATCGCCACCGTGCACACGGGGCGTGCGGGTCCAGCACAGGTTTTCTTTTTTTTTTAAGATTTTATTTATTTATTTGATAGAGAACACAAGTAGGCAGAGAGTCAGGCAGAGAGAGAGGGGGAAGCAGGCTCCCCGCTGAGCAGAGAGCCCGATGCGGGGCTCGATCCCAGGACCCTGGGATCATGACCTGAGCTGAAGGCAGAGGCTTAACCCACTGAACCACCCAGGCGCCCCCAGCACAGGTTTTCTAATGAGACTTGAAGTCATTCAGTGTTTGAGCCCAGCCGTGAGACGACCATTCCTCTGCTGTCCCAGCAGTCACGTGCATGCTCCCAGATAAATACCGTTAATCACGAACATGCCGTTATCATGAAATGGCTTGTACCCCAGGGGAAGTGGGAGGGGTTGGGCTCACTTGAGAACCAGGTCTTGCCCCGCATAGAGAAGCCCTGATCTCCTCAAGTCCTCTGAGACACTGGTGGGTGCGAGAGGGGCAGTGAACTCGGGGCACAGCCTGGAATCATCAGGCTGGGATGATGGGCAGAGCCGAGACAGTGGCCTGAGGGGTATTTACTTAATATGTGGCTTGGTACCGATGCGATCCCACGGCTGGATTTTAACCTGAATGTGCCCAGAGTTTAAAGGTACTTGGAAGCTGTGGCCAAATCTGAGGACCGTGCATGGCCAGGCAGCCTTGTCCCAGGGAAGTCAGCAGGAATAATGCTTAGCAAAGCCCTCAGCTGGCTTCCCTTGTGTGCATAACTCGGGCTTGGTTTTATGATCCGTCCAGTCAGGAGCACCTGGGAAGAGTCCATGCAGACCGCGATGCCTTCTGCTGTGCCCCTGCCTGGTGCCCACTGTGACCCCTGTCCTTCCGTTTCCTATAGCCCCAGTGCTCCTCCCTGGGGCCACGGCCCTCATGGCACTCCACCCTCTGTCCACCCGTCTTGGACCCCTGGATCCCTGTCCACCGGGCCCTGGGCTGACTGGGCCCACCTGGGAGCTGGTGTGGAGGAAGGGGGATGTGGCAAGGCTGGCCAGCAAGGCCCCTTGCCCACAGCTGCTGTGGATGGAGATGTGTCAGCACACTCCAAGTTCGGGCTCAGAATGTTCGAGAAGCACTGTTCTCACTGTGGTCAGGCTTGCTGTGAAAGCAGGTAAAGTTTTGCTAGGCTGGCTTGTCCTGCACTGCCCACTGACATCAAAGCGTGGTCCCGTGGTCCTCACGTGAGGGGTTCAGCCTTCCGTCCGGAGCCTGCAACGCCGGGACAAGACTCGGGCCTGTTTTGTGGTTCTGACACTGTTTACTGGAGCATCTTGTCCGGGGTCAGCACAGGGGACCTGGCAGCGTTTTGTCCCAGCCAGGTGCTCCGAGAGACATCCGTGGAAGGTCAGGGGGGCCCTGGCGGATAAATCAGTTACCTCACGATTCGAGACTTTGGGGTGACTCCATGCCTTACTGTTCTGACCCGCCAAAGGCTGTTGCTGGGGAAAGGCTTCCGTGGGAAGAGACGTCACCGTGGCGATGGTCTTTGCGCAGATCCGTGGGTTGACTTGGTGCGCCTTCCACGGGGAAGCGGCTCTTCCCTGTTCATCCGCATCACACGGAACGTTCTCCATCTCCTGAGATCGAAACAAAGCTCTCAAGCCCTATTTTCCGTGGAACACGCATACTGGCTTGAGTTTAAGGTCGTGGCTTGTTAAGTTTGGGGAGCCGTGTCTGCTTTAACACACATGGATGTCCGATGTGTGTCCAGTGCCCCCTCGGCCGGGGGCGCGAGCAGACTGAGCCCCTGGGACCCCGGAGACCGTCCGTCTTCTGGGGCACATCCCGAGCCTGGCACGTGGGAGGGAGCTGGGGGATGTGTTGCACAACATCATTTCACCGGTGAGAACGTGCTTCCCACGCCTCTGAAGCCGTTCTGGAAACTTCCCAACAGACACGCAGGTAACGAGGGTCTGCAGGGCGTGTGGACTCACGGCTGCAGATTCCCGAGGGCTCCTCTCGAATTCACCGTCTCTGACGTCCCTGGTCCGGGCAGTCCAGCTGCTCGGAAACTGCCCTGGTGCCCTGTCCAGTGGGAATGACGTGACCGATGCACCCGGCGCACGTCATTCGCACTGGACTGAGTTTCAGCCTACGTGACGTGGCCCGTCGTCGATGGACTTGGAATCGTGTGCGCGTCTGCACGTATCACTCAAACCGTAGATGCGTGGTTCTGGGCTTCGTGTCGGTTCCGTCTCTGATTGCAGGGCGGGAAATCTTTGGTCAGACCAAGAAATCTCGGCCGGCGCGGGGCCAGAGGCTTGGGAGGGCTTGATGGAGCTGCCCCGTGCGGGCGGCACAGCTGTGGTCGGACGTGAGCGTCACCACTTAGAAGCTCGAGAACTCGGATGAGGGTTTCACTCCGTGGGTCTCTGTGTTCTCGTCTGCAAAACAAGGATAGTGGCAATCCGTGCTCCCTAAGGCCGTGAAGGAAATTAAATAAGCTAATGCAGTTCTTAGCCGAGCTCCTGGCGCGGGGGAGCAGCCCTGTTACACCTCCTGTCACTGGACCTTGTAGTTTCCCCAAACCGGAAACACAGCAGAGGTCAAGGCCGCGTTCTCACCTAGAATCGTCAGGAGTCGGGAGCACGAACCTGTAGCTAATTCTTCCCCAGCACCACTCACAAACTACCGCCTAGGTATCTTTATGTAGGAAGTGCGCTGAGTCTAGATCAGCCCGGAAGGATATGTGCAGAGGGGCGAACATCTCTTCGGCAACCTTCCCTCTGCCTTGAGGTCCACCGAGCTGGATTCCTCCCTCCTGACCGGCACCCGCCACAGGGACAGCTGGGTCCTTTATCAGCACCACAGTCTTGTGACTTGGTTAAAAAAAAAAATCACATTTCATGAGTGCTTGTAGAAATTAAATATTTTTAAAAATTATATTCCACTTCATCTGTGACTTCTGAAGGAGGAGATAACGTGGAAGTTGTGCTGAAAATACCTAAGATGTAATCAGCATCTGGAAAAGCCACAGACCTGTGAGGCACCATGGGGCAGAGCATTGGCTAAACCCAAGGGCAGTCGTTCCGAGCAGTAAGCTGAATGCTCTCAGTATTTAACGTAACTAAAATGAGCATTTTTCCTGCCTCACCCCGGGCTCCAGCTCCATAAAGCATTAATGACTCTGACTTAGGAGCATCTAGATGTTCCCTGTGGAGACAGAGAAAACCTACAGCTGCTCACCCCTCATTCAGCTCTGACAGCGATACAGGGACACGCCTTCCGTAGACACTGTCCTCATCCACGGAGGGACACCTTCGGGTTTCCAGACTCTGGACAGTGGTCCACGGCAGGCGAAGAAGGTATCAGGTGCATGGGGGGGACTAAGACGGCCAATCTAGATGTGACTGGCTGTCAAGGACGTGCTGGCCCACGGGGCTGGCCCGGGTGCATCTGTGTCCACCGTGGCTTCCTGTGCCTCTCAGATCCCGCCGGACCATCCTGCCGGCGTGTTTCCCACACACGCCGTTCTGATCTGTCCTCATGGTGCTGCCTCAGCTCCAAACTGAGACCCAGACATTCTAGAAACTGCCCTGAGGAGGTCAGCACCCCACGGAAGCCAGCTTGGCCTCCCTCCCTTCACTGTCGTCAGGGTTTCTGTGGCCACAGACGTCCAGCAAATGTAGCAGCCCCGTTATCAAAACGCAACAGTCACTGCGAACCTCGGTTTATCCACATTCCACTGTCTGTCCCCAAAGATGGAGGAGGTGGGCTGAGCCCGGGGTGCTGGGGACCCTCTGACCAGGACCCGAAGGCTGCGGGGTTCCAGTCGCCGGGACCCAGACTGCCGCCTCCTTAAAGCAAGCCGGGGTTACCCGCTGGAGGAGTGGGACCAGGGGCGTCTCCCTGCCACACTTGCCTCCTGCACACCCTGCCACACGAACAAACGCCTGAGATCCTCCGCACGCAGCCCCGTGAAGAAAACACGACCCCAGCCTGGGTCACAGCCGTGGAAACTGGCCTTACCCACGGTCAGCGAGTCCTCTGTGGTCACTCAGCCGGTCAGTGGTTCCAAACCCGACCCCCTAACCACCTGCCTCTCGTGGCACTTTCTACACTTCCTTTTTCACAAATAGGCTGGAGTCGCTGCTCAGGTTCTGAGCAGACCGTCGCCGTGGCGTGGCCCGCTCTTGGCAGGGGCCCTTCACGCAGCAGGGCTGCCCGTGGCTGCCGGGGTCTCAGACGCGGCGAGCCTCGGATGCCCGTGCTCCCGGAATAGACGGTGTCTACCACAGAGAGAACAAAGGTGCTGTTGTCACAGAAAGGTCGGACCCACACCCCCCAAAGCACAGCATCTCCAGAGCCCACAGCAGAACACAGGGGATGCCATGGCCGTGCAGCCCCGTTGGGGACTTCTCCAGAGAGATGGGGACATCCTCGCCATGACCTCCCTCTTCTGGTCCCCTTGTTCCCTGTACAGATTTTGACTTCCCTCCTGATCACTGCGGTGACCGGTCATCTTGGGGTTTGATTAATGTAATCTCTTGCTCCTTCTGTCCCCGGAGCACAAGCCAGGAGTTGCCATCTAAGCTACGCAGTGGAGAGTTCGGTGCTGGGACTGGGGAGTTATCCAAGATCGTGGGGTGTCCTTCTGCTTATCTGGCCGGGGTCAAGGTGAGGCAGCAGGACCCACTGAAGAAGGACCAGTTCTCTGCATTTGGCTGGAGGCCGTGGCATCTGGGAGGGCAGCCAGGGACCCTGCGAGGCAAACACAGCTTCGGTGTGGGGGAAACAAGAGAGATTTGATCCAGAGTCTGCCCTGCGGTCAGTGCGAAGACCGAGCTCGTGACTGACGCCGGGCAGCCCAGCATTTCCCAGCATTTCCCTCCCCAAACGTAAGTCCCATCTGGTGAGGCAGGCAGGGGCCAGGATTGGCTAGGTCTCTGCGAATAGCAAAACACAATCCAAGCAAACCAAACACCAGCCCCGAAATTCAAAGCAATAAAGAGGACTTTCTCGCCGTGATCGCTCGTGCCCGCCAGATCAGGGTCTGAGTGGGGTGGGGGCCCTGCTCCGCGTGGTCACCACGGCCCCAGGCTGCTGGGGCTGCCCCCGTCCCAGGCTTGGAAACGACACCAGGGGGTGCTTCTGTTCAGAGCTTATTGTCCATAACTCACGAGCAGGGCCCAGGAAGTGCCATGCCAGCCTCCGTGCCCAGCGGGGAGAACCAGCGGACACGAAGACGTAGCATGAAAGACTCCTCGTCTGGACTGCAGTCTTGCAAACAGCGGACCTCAACTCCGGAGCCCAGAGCAGAAGAGGAATTCACTGCAGGGGTGTTGGGATCTCTGGGAATCAATGAGAAGGTTAGAGGATCAGCTCCAGAAAGCAGCCGGAGAACAGCAGTAGCCAAGGGGATTCCACGGGCCAGTCTAGTCAGAATGGGTGCTGGGAGGTGGGGGATGCGGGAGGAGGGCAGGACATGATGCCGGTGCATTACTAAAAGTAGAAATGCCACGTTCCTCGCCTTGGACCACCCATGTACCACTAAGGCGGGATAGTCTAAGAAACAGCTAGGATCTATAGATTTTCACCACGACTCACCACATTGCCCGCCGAATGGCTGGCAGCTGAGGGAAACGATCGGAACCACCATCTCGTGTGACTGCTTCCATGCGAAGGTTGACAAGTGTCATGTGCCACCTCGGGGTGTCTCTGGGGAGTCCGTAAATTAGTGCACGTGCTTCCCCATGAGCAGATGGGTTCTCAGAGGCAGAGGCTAAGTCTTCGTTTGGAAAGGGAGCAGAGGCTCTGTTTGTGTCAGAGCAAGATGACTGATGGTTTTAGTTCAACAGGAAGACGTGATCTGGTTGGCTTGTGAAATCAGAAATAAGAGGAGTCCAAGGGGAAACGTTCTCTCAAAATATGGGAAGAATTCCCACTGGTCTTGAGAAGTTTTGCTGACAATTAATTACCTAATCCTGAGAGATTTTGCTAAATAATAAATGATGTTCAAGGGTTATATTTTTTAAAAGATTTTATTTATTTATTTGACAGACAGAGATCACAAGTAGGCAGAGAGGCAGGCAGAGAGAGAGGAGGAAGCAGGCTCCCTGTCGAGCAGAGAGCCCGATGCGGGGCTCGATCCCAGGACCCTGAGATCATGACCTGAGCCGAAGGCAGTGGCTTAACCCACTGAGCCACCCAGGCGCCCCACAAGGGTTATATTTTTAAGCTTTTTAATTACGCATCAGTTGTGAGATTAAGACAAGCCCAGCTCCATCTTTTTGTTACAGAGGCTTAATGAGATTTGAGTGTTTGTGGCTAAAATCCTTGATGCCCTCCGGAGCTCCCTTTTAGTCTTTCTGTGTTCTTACATCACTGGGACATTAGACCATTTACCCTAATACTGAGAGTTTCGTCAACAATTCTACCAAAACTCAAGTTGCCAGTGCTTGAAGGAAGACCAGTCTCTCTGCCGTGTGTTCCTGAAACCGCTTCATTGGAGACCCAGGCGCCCCATCCAAGTATTTGCATTTAGTCATCAAACCTGTTTCCTGACCTATTTGGGCCTTAGTTTCTTTTCCCTTTTGTGAAAACACTGCTGGAATGAACTAGAAAACTCCAAACTCCTTTCCACCGCTAACATTTCCATATTTAAATATCAGTGCTATAAACACATAGGATGACAGGAACTCTGTGTTCAAGCCAGGTGACCTCACAGTGAACTGCCCTCACAGGCTCTTAGGGGATGTGCTGCGGCGGTGGTCCCCAGTCGTAAGCAGTGGAGCTTACGGGAATGTCTCCATCTCCTTCCCTCTCCTCCCTCCCACACACAAGGCACTTGTGCATTAGGAAAAAACTTTTCAGGCGATTCTGATGCCCCTTCTCTCTACCCTCTGGCAAAACTATCTGCCTTAAAGTTAGGAGCATGATTTTCTTTCCTTTATCCCCGTTTTCTTTTCCTTATATATATAAAATTTGCGTTATTAGTAGAACTTTTCTCTTTGCTCCGAGCTGCCCTTGGACAGGCGCAGGTGGGTGGAATGGCCGCTCAGCTTCCCCACGTCAGGTCAGCCTGAACTTGGAGGCACGGACAAGACTCGGGCTTGTCACCAGTTCTATGACCAGTGAACAGCAGCCGCAGACTGGAGGAATCAGGTTTCAGGTCCATTCACGTTCCTGCTTAGCTCCCCAACCCGGAAGAGGCCGTCCTGGGAAGGTCAAGCAGAGGGAAGTCACTGCTACTTTGAATTGTCCTAACGTGCTTCTTGCATTGGGCAGAGGCCAGACTTGGAAGCCTGATGTCCCTAGCGACACAAGCTTGGGACTCTGAGCCCCAAGCACACCCAGAGCCTGGGGACCCAGCAGTCTCCAGGGAGACATAGCATCTGCTTCCTCTGTGCTCGAGCTAATGAATCAGAGTACATTCCGAGCAAGGCCACGTGAATTGTCCATTCAATGGAAGATGGGCACCTGAGCCTGGGAACTACCGGGTGCTGGCTCCTCCCCAAGAAGATGTGACCTTTCAGCTCCTAATGAAAAGAAATCCATCCAGCGTGTTGTTCTTTTTATAGGAATGAGGGCATCTGGCACTTACTTTATTAAAAGAAAACCCAAGCCCCTGTGTGGACACTAAGCGTGTGAAGTGTTGGGATCTTAAATAGATGTTCCTGGGAAGGCGCCCGGCCAGGAGGCTGTCACATCCCTTGTTGGAGGAAGCAGGCTCTGCCTGGCCCCCTGGACAAAACGGCCAGACTGATGAAGCTTCGAGATAACTCTCCCTCTGCTCCACTCCGTCATCTTCTGGACTCTTGAATGTGTTCTGCTCAGACCGCCTTAGTCACGCTCTGGCCTCGCTTCCTCCCCATCACGAGGCTTCCTTCCTGGTCAGCCTCTCCCCCTCCTGCAGGTGGTTGCCCCTCTGATCCCGTGTCTCTGGATGGGGATGAGGACAGGGAGGAACTTGCATGTGACAAAGTCCATTCCCCGAGGAAGACATTCCAAGACTTAGTCACTCTGAGAAGATGGTGCCCTGCACAGCCTGGGCCTTTACAGAGCAGAAGGAAAGGAGGAGACGAGGGGGGTACGAGATTCCGACCCTCCCCTCCCAGGATGGACATACGGCAGCTGCCTGGGGAGCCGGGACTCTCTCGTGAAATGTGCTTCCTCGACTCACCAGGTGTGCGCTCGTGCATTGCTCCTGCACCAGATCACCCAGGATCCTCGTGGCCAACAAAGATGCTCGCTGATCTGGACCCGCCTCCAAGAAGTTTATATAATTCAAAATGGTGTTTAACCAAGTCCTGATGATGTGACACAGGCCTTCAACTCAGACACTCTGGGCAGAATGACCTGTTTCGATTTAAGACAATAAAACATGGAAATCAGAGAACCGAGCAGCTACTAAATGTCTTCATTCGAAAGCTCGTTAAACTTTTTCTCAAATATCCTTCCATCAAGGTATTACCAGTACGTGGTCTCCAGTCTCTTCTCCCATTTCTGTCTCTCACTAGATCCTACAAGATGAGACCCAGCGTAAGCTCGTCCTACTGGGCAGACTCACAGAGTTGCTCGGGGAGAAGCTGATGATTCGAATGTTTGTTGCTCTCTCCCTACTTGGTCACCTCCCTGAGGGCACATGAAAAGACAGGCAGGGGGTGTCCGGACTTCCCTGTCCGGCTCTGACAGACATAGCCTTCCCTCCCACGCGGCAGGGCATGGAGGGAAGGCGCCCGAGGAGCAGGACCCTCCGTCGGGCTCTGTGACTCTTCCCGGCGGCAGCTGCTCCGCAGCCCTGTGGCTTCTCTGCCTGCCTTGGCATCTTGGAAGCCCTGGCAAGGGCTTCAGGGACCCCCAAGTGGCTCTGGAACTTAAGGAGAGAGAGAGAGAGACCTCAGTGCTTGGCATCTCCTCCCCAAAATCCTCCACATGCCAGAAATTCTCCTTTATCCCAAAGACAAATTAAGATTTCTGGAAGCGTGACATATCCTATCTTGATGACCATGTGCATTAAAACAAAATAAAGCCAGACACGAGACAGAAAGCATCACGGGTGGTTATGGCTGCAGTCTGGGAATAGGGTGGAGGTGGGGGTTTTCCTAACTGCCACGGTCCATCCAGCGGCTTGCCTAGCTCCAGTATGGGCGGGTGCGAGCTCTCTCTGCAGGCCAGGGTTTTACAGAACGACTTTCATTTCATTAGAGCATTTAACTGAGTCTGGAAAAATCATCATTAAGGGAAAGGAAAGCTGAAAGGGGATTGAAAACCACATAAAGAGAGCTTGGGGATCCGGGAAACCTCCTCTGCAGCATAACGGGCCTTCGCTGACTGTGGCCCACGGTGCAGGAGTGGGGAAGGGATGGTTGCTTTCTGCCCTGAGATTGCCCGCAGCAGGCCAGCACCCAGAGGGAGGACGTGAGCCACAGAGGCGGTGGGAGTGCGTGCGTGCGTGCGTGCGTGCGCGCATGCATGTGTGTCCGTGTGTGCGCGTGTGTATGTGAGACAGAAAGCTGGATTCCAAGTGAGCTGCTTAATTAAACGCCTACTCTAACGAAAGCGTGAGGATGTTGAGTTCACTTGCGCCGAACATCAAGGTCTCCCCGTGGCGCTGCTGGGCTCCTAGAGCGTTGCCCTTCCTGCACGGAGCGAGGGAGCCCCCATCCGGATGCGGCGTGGCCCGCGCTCGCCCGGCTCACCCACACGCGTGGGGCCCAGGGCACCATCCAAGGCCACGGACGACCCACCCTCCAAGGCAGCTCCTTGGAAATGTCCTACTTGGTGGACTCCAGCTGCAGAGAGAAGCGCGGGCGTCTCCCCCCGCGGCTGGACGAACAGAAGAGCGGGAGAAGCCGCGGCGTAGCAGCCCGTGGTTGTGGTGACAATGGGTTCGACGGGTCCCATCCTGAAACAGAACCACACCGACGTCAGTCCTCCCTCCCTGGGACGCGGGGTCACGTGCCCTCTGCTGGCGGGCCTCGGTATACCGGGCGCCGGGTGCAGGAGCAGGTGCTGGGCTGTGGCTGTGCCCAGGTGGCCAACAGCTCCGGTGACAACGAGATGCTCGAGATGCTCGGGTGAGTATCACACAGGTCACGCGGCGCCGAGTAGCGAGGGAGCCCGCCAGCCTCGCAAGGTGAAGGCTCCGTTTGTCTCCCGGCTCGACGTTCGGGTTTCTTTTTTAACCCCCATTTAATTCTGCTCCCGCGCCTTGGATAAAATATTCAGTGGCAGCAAAACGGCGGCGGATGAAAGCGGGAAGAAATACAGTTCTCTGTATTTAGAAGGAGGCCGTTTGCTTCCGAGTGCAGATCCGTCAGGCGTGTCATTTATGTCTTTTGCGATTCCCCAGGACCCAGATTCCTCGGGGTGCTTTGTGGGCGTGGAGGGAGCAGGCCCAGGAGAGAGGCGAAGCCGGGCTCCGCCCCGTCCTGGTGTTCTGGGTCAGTGACTCAGCCCTCAAAGCTGCCGTTGAATCCAGCTTCCCGCTTCCAGCAAGCTGTCAGCATCCTCAGGCCTCAGCCTCCTCCTCTGTAAAATGGGGTAGCAGCCGCCGCGGTCCCAGTGGGAGGATCCCGGCCTCAGTGGGCCGTGCGTGTCCAGTCACGAGTAGGACAGACCACACCAGGCTGGGAGCCCCCGTCCCGCCCATCCCCTCGATCCGGGGGAAGCCCCAGGAACACGGGCCACCCCAGCACCAAGTTGGGGTGTCGGCTGCTGTGGAAACTGTCATCCTCACGGAGAGAAGAAGAAACCAAGGGGGAGAAGGATGAGCTCGGGGCCCAGGTGAGTGAGGGTCTGCGCGAGAAAGCAGAGAGCGTTGTGCACGTCGGTGCTGTGGGAACACCTGGGAGGACGTGGCCCCGCCGGTCCTCTCTTCAGGCGAGGGCACCTTCCCTCTGAGCTCCAGCGGCACAACTTAGAGGAACACTCTGTCGGGCCGGAGTCCCGCAGGAAGCCCCCAGCCCCCAGTCTTTGGAGTGGGACGACAAGGCCCGCCGTCTCCGTGAGAGGGAGAAAGCGGAGCTCTCGCATTTGCAGTGAGGACGGGGCCTGTGAGCCCAGCCTGACCCAGCTGGGGACTGGTTCTCGAAGCCCCCCCGGGTGAGAGCCCCCAGGTCGACTGTGTCCTTCTTTGGGAGAAGCTCCATGACAAGCACTGGTAAATAGAAGTTTCTGCCTGTGATTATTTTATTCACATAGTGACTAACAGCCGGGACCACTCCTGTCCCTTGGCTTTGGACCACACCTGACCTCAGAGCACGAGGAGAGAACAGAGCATGGGGGCGTTGGCTAGACTGGAGGCTTCTGTAAGCTCGTTGGATCTTGGCAAAGGGACAGTTCACTGGGACGGCTGCTCGTCACTGTAAAAAGAAGCCAGATTTTTCTGCCAACCACTGCACAAAATCGAACAGAAGATTCATACAGCTGATCCTATAAAACAAAACTAAAATACACTCTTTATCTTGGAAAAAGACTTGCTGAGATGATGAGAAACAAATCATCAGATCCCTTCTCCTCTGTGTTCATAGCCGGTAAGTCCGTGATCCTCTTACGGGTGATCTTGGAAGGGAAACGCTACAGGGGGACAGCAGGAGGGGGCCAGGACACCCTGCCTGGCCCGAACTAACAGGGAGACCCCTCGAGCGTCCTCCGAGGCTGTGCCCCTCTGCATCGTCTCCCGGGCCTGCACTGCGCTGGGGGCAGAAGCTGGTCCCACCTTCTCCTGCACCGAAGGGCTGGGTTTGAGGCGGCCCTGCCCCATTCGGTCCGCATTTCCCTCCCAGCACGGACTTCCTTATGGTGCACATGGCCTGTTCCGCCGACGGGATCAGAAGTCCCAGGCTCTTAGAATGCAGCCAACGTGCAGTTGCCCAGAAATGGAAGCCGAGCGGCCCGTGAAGCTGGTGTCCAGGTCAGAGTCGGGCTCTGGAGTCTGGTGGCCTCCACTGCCTCTACCGCTTCGCGGGCATCTGAGTCCCAGCGCGTCGGGCCCTGGGCAGCCGCCACCATGTCCCCATCAGTGCCACAGGAGCGACGGCACGGGGATGACGACCGAGAGAACAGGTGCAGTGCCCCGTGGCCCCACAGCCCCGGTCCTGTCTTGGGCACTCAGCCAACTGAAGCTACGAGTGCGCAGGTTGTCACTGTCAGAAAACGGCCCGTGTTAGTGAAAAATGGAACAATCTGTGTCTCTTGACACAGTGAAGCCAGCCTTCCTCCCGGCTTGTTAGTGCCGGCCTGCAGAACGGGGGCACAGTTGTCCTCATAGGCTTGGGACTTCGGGGACAGCGCATCCCCATCGGTCGACGCTCCGGTCCCGTCTGTACGACACATGGGAAGATGATTCGTGACAAGCGCAGTGGCTCACAAACCATAGGCTCTGTGGACACTAACGGCCCAGCGGCTGCCGTCTCGAGGGTCGTGGCGCCACGTGGGCCCGTCGGTCGTCCAAGATATCGATTGACTATAATGATGAGAACGAATGGACGATAGGGGCCCTGAGCGAACGGCGCTGTCTGGTTTGCTTGGGTGCCGGGTCTCGTATGAAGGGGAAGAGCCGGGACTTTCTCCTGGAGGGAGCGGCCCCCCTGCTGGCGGCCGGGGTGTGGCGCCTCAGAAAGGATCCGGCCGGCGGCGTGGGGAGACAGGTTAAAGGGAACCTGCTCTCCCTGTCTCGACAGCGTTCCCGCCTGTCCCTGCCCACGCCGTGCTCCTCGAGGTTGAGAGGACCCCGGAGCTCCCGTCCCCAGCATTCTCAACACCGGCAGCGTCACGGGACTGTCTTCAGAAAAGTTGCTGCCAGAACCATAACCCCGTGGCCTGTGGCCGTGGGCCGTGTGGCAGGGAAGGGGCAGCCCTGTGATCTTGAGGATCTGCAAGGACCTTTCTGCCCTTGGTCTCCCTCCTTCTTCTCCTTCCGTCTCGTGGGGGAGGGATGGGAGGGCTTGGAGGCCTTGTCTGCGGCCGCCGGTCCGGGCCCCGTGGGCTCGTCCCGGTTTCTGTGACCTGCCGCGGCCGCTCCGGGAGATGGGGTCAGTAAGAGCAGGACCGCGGTGCCTGCGTTCATTCTGGGTCGCCCGTGGCTACAAACTCCAGGCCGTGCCTGGTTACGCGAGCAGTCAGTGAAGTGGGACGGTGTCGAAGAGGACGGATGCTTTAGTGAAAGGGGTGATTGGGTGTGGGAGGGAAATCAGGAGAGAAATGGCAAGAATGCTTCTGGGCCGGGCGTGTGCACAGAATGGTGGCTCACGGCCCAACCCGCTGGTGGCTGTTGTCGCCGACCGAGAGAGATGACACCGCCCGGGTGTAGGATGGCAAAGGGAAGCTTGTCTGCAGGGAGTGGCCTTCGGGGAGGTGGTCCGTGGGGTTCCGAGCTCCCGCCACAGGGCGTTCTCCAAGGATAGGCAGAGGAGCCGCAGCCTATAGAGGTGTGCGCTGAGGGTCGGACCTCTCTCGGCCCGGCCGGCTCCCGAGCCCCTCGCTTCTCCGTGATGGCCAGCCCGACCCCACAGCTCTGTGGTTCTGAACAGCAGGACATGCCGAAAGCAAGTGAGGGCAGGGCGGGGGGGCCGCACGTGCCGCTCGGGGGTTGGGGGGAGATGCTGGCCATGGAGGGGAGGGAACCGGACACTGGGCAGGGCTGCCGAGGGGCAGGAGTGTGTTCCGGCACCTTCCGCGTCTTCCCCCCGACATGTGCTATCATAGACCAGCACGCAAAGCTGCGCCCAGGCGGGTCCGTCGGCATCAGCGACTTCCGGGAAACCAGCAGGTGTTTCCGACCCGCGGGCATCTCCCCGGGTTGAAGCCCTCAGGCCGTAGGCCGCGGGCACCACAGCGGCTTCCAAAGGAAGGGGTGGATGGGCGGTCACCGAGCGCGGTCCCGGCCTCTCATCCCTCCTGTCTCCTTCTCACGGCCCCTGTCTGGACAGGGCTGTCCGGCTGCAGGCCGCGGTCAGGCGCCCATGAAGGGGGTGACCGCACGTCCTTGGTCTAAGGCACAGCCCAGAGCGGCTTCAGTTCGGGCGGTGATAACCAACCCGGCCAGTGCGGGGACAGAAGCAGGCACGGAACGGCTCGGCCCGGGGCTCAGGGGTGGGCCTCGCTCTCCACCTCTCCTGCATCCGCCTCCCGGAAACAGCGCGGCCGCGTCCCTTCCCCGTCGCGGAGTCCCAAGCCCTTTCCCCGGGGTCGGGATGTGTCAGAGGACAGACTCTGGTTCCTGCGGCGGTGGAACCAAGAGTCATAATGACGTGATGTTGTTGGGCCTAGACACTGTTCTGGGCTCATAATTTAATTAACCTTCCTCTTTTAAGAAAGCAGAAGCTTGAGACCTCATCTCCTGTCTCACTCACGTTGTTTTTGACATCCATTAGTTTTAAAATATGTTTTCACTGGGGCGCCTGCATGGCTCAGAGGGTTAAAGCCTCTGCCTTCGGCTCAGGTCATGATCTCAGGGTCCTGGGATCGAGCCCCACGTCGGGCTCTCTGCTCAGCGGGAGCCTGCTTCCTCCTCTCTCTCTGCCTGCCTCTGCCTACTTGTGATCTCTCTCTCTCTCTGTCAAATAAATAAATAAAATCTTTAAAAAAAATAAAACGTGTTTTTAGCGATATCAAGAAATAATTATGCAGAATATCAGAGACTGATTAAGGGGATGATGCTCCATGAGGATTTTCTTTGAAAATATGTGTAATAATGAGCTTTCCTGCAGTTTATTGTAAGGAAATATTATTCTCATGACACATCTTTAAAGCAAAAACCAGCATATGGTAAGAATGTTACATATCAAGGCTCTAATTTTGTATTTATGGTGAAAAATTCTAACTTTCAGAAGACGACAAAATAAAGTCAGTACTTTGGGGGGAAAGAAAAACCTTCATAACTGCAAACCGTGGTAGATCCCGGTTAGTGGCTGAGTCGCTATACAATTAAAATTCCAATTTCAGAATCTCAATCATTTTTAACTTTCTTGTGAATATTAACAGGAAGCCCAGCGTTGGCAAAACGCCAGGAAGAAAACTGTAACTGTCCAGGAAATTAAAAATCACTGCCGGGTTGGTATTACATTTTCCCTGAGACACTAACCAATCACTGTAGAGATTATTGAATTACTATCAAAGCCGGTCGGCGTATGAGGGCGGAGCACTGTCTCTTTCTCCACGGAGCGCATTTCGGGAGCTGAAATCACAACAGCACCTGGCGGGTGCCCGGGGTGCCCGCGGCCGGCTGTCTCAGCGCCCTCCTGTAGGAGGCTCAGATCGGGTGTGTGAGATCGGCGGGCGCCGTCCCTGGCCACGTCCGTCTTGGGTCCCGTTCGGTGGGTGCACCGGGTCTGGGACCACCGGGGCCACGGGACAGCGCAGGCAGATGTGGACGCGCGCCGTGTTTTCCACGGATCCACTGGCTCACCGAGTAGAAGCCATTTAGACTTTTCCCGTTGGGTTTCCTCCGGGAGATGGCCGCGGCAGGAACGTTATGTACCGAGGTGTCTGTGTCGAGGGTCGGGGAGCCCCTGCTGAGACAGGTGCGAGCCCGTTCTCCTGCGCCCTTTGGCAGGAAGGAGGGAGCAGATCCGCGTTGCCCGGACGCGCGGTCAGAGCAGGGGTCCCGGCCACGGGCTTTCTGCGCCAGAGATGCGGGAGGCGGCAGCCCTCAGCGGCCTGCCTTCTGCCCGGCATCGGCCCTGCCTTCCCAACGCTGATCCTCACCGCCTCGTTTTTATTATAAAAGTCGGGAGGACTCGGGGCGGGGGTTGCTGGGGCTGTTTCTTTACAGAGGAAACGTCATTTTTGCAGATGCCTTACAAAGCCTGCGGTGAATACCCCCACGACCCTCCTTGGCCCCAACTGGCCTGGCCGGTGTGTCCCCCGCAGTCTGTCCCGGCGAGGCCGGGAAACCATCTGGGGCCCTGGACGGAAGTTGCCCTTTGGCTGTTCAATCTCCAGGACCCACGAGGGTGATTTGTGAGGAGGGTCCCCTGACCTCGAGGTGTTCTGTGACCAGATGCCCGGGCTCTGCAGGCACGAAGCCAGAGGGTCGGCCTCGTCCTAGGCACATGTCCTGCCCCCTCGTGGGGCTCTACTGTCCTGTGATGTCAATTGTTAGATGGCACCGACAGGGCCCAGACACCAGGTATTCGCGGGCGTCAGCTGCTGTAACTCTTACGACAGCGTCCCCAAGAGGTAGAGGCCGTCATCTTCCCCATTTACAGATAAGGAAACAGGTCACAGGCTGCCAAGTGGTGGGGCCGGACTTTGGATCTCCCAAGCCCAGCTCCGGAGTCCGTCCTCCTGAGCATCGCATACCCGGCCTCCGTAGGGCGGCATGCTGTTCCGAAAGCCCCGTCTCCTCCTCAGTCCCTCTCCAGGAAGCCTTTCAGGATGGTCCTTGTCACCGTCCCCATCCACTTTGTGACATTGGATTTGGCCCAGGTGCTACTCGGGAGCGATTAGGAAAGAACGAAAGAGAGTGGGATGTGCCCCGTCAGCATCGTCCTTCCCCACTGACCTCTCCACCTCCGGGGACCAGATGCGGCCTCCGTCCTGCACACTGGGTGTGACGGTGACGGCCCAGCAGGGATCAGCAGAATGTCTGCCAGAGTCCCCGGCCTCCGCCCCCTGCCCCAGACCTGCACCCTCCCTCTTCTCTCCCTTCCTCAGGGCCTTGCGTGATCTTTAAACGCGTCCAAGGTCATTTTGGAGCAAAAGCACCTTCTTACAGGGGCCGCCATGGGGGATAGAGGAGGGCGTCTTTGTTCAAGCTTGTTCTTCCAGATGCACTGTGAGACCCTCGCCTCTCCCGGTGGCCAGACCTTTCTGCCAGAAGCCCGTTGTCTCCTCTGTCGTCCAGAGCACGCGTCACGGCGCCTGGCTAGCTGGAGGTCGGTAGGGCCGCTGGGATGGGACATCCTGGACACACAGAATAGGAATGTGGACACCAACAAGGGGTCCTGGCTCCGCTCACTCACAGCGGGATGTTTAGTCTCGTGAAGGAAGCCCCCACTCTGCTGGGAGGGTGGCGGGCAGAGCGTAGGCCCTCGAGCAGCCCCTGGGTCCGCGTCCTGAGCCCGCGCCGTGCTCCCCTCTGCCCCGCGCTCCCGCCGGCAGCGCCCCGGGCCCAGGCTCACTTTCAGGCTGTGGTAAACACACACGGTTCTCCAGTAAACGCAGCCGTGGCAAAGCCCCACGTGGGGTCGGTGGTTCCTCTTTCAAGACTCGGGAAACACCGTGGCTTTCAGTCTGGCGACCTGCCTTCCGGAACCTGCTCCAAGGAAGCTCGGCGAGCACCCAAGTCAGGGTGCCAAGGAGTCAGGGTGGCGCCACGTCAGCACGTCCACGAGTCTGTGGTCACACTTGGCTCTACCGGAGCCGAAGACGTTGTACGTCACGGGACGTTTAAGTATTTGTCGCGTGTACCACATGCTCTTGTGATGAATGGAGTACAGGTGCTTTTCAGACATGTTGAGCATTTCCAACTGAATTAAGCTGGGATGCCTGCCGTGTAGTTCTGTAAGAAGGGGCACTCACACGCAGAGAGTGGAGCTGATGCTCTCGCTTCACTGTCGAGGGAAGGGGGCCCAAAGGGTGGGTCAGGGGCAGAGTCCAGCACCCCCCTGGTAGCGTGTGGCCCCTAGAAGTAGCAGGTGGGAGCCAGGCATTCTCCTGGGCGATGGTATTTTTCTGTGGATTTTTCTCCCACAGCCCCTTCTTTCTCTACTGGGGCGGTGGAGGCCCCAACGTTGTGGGGCCTGAGCCGTGAGCTCCTGCAGCCCCAGTAAGCCACGCCGGCCTCAGCCGGGTCTCCACGTCTCAGTGCTCTTCTCCGCAGAAAGCAAGAAAGCACGCCCTCCAGCTCTGTGCTTACCTAACTTCGCCTGTGTTTGATTATCACTCGATTATCTCCCTGATGAGGACCCTCTTGTGCTTTAAATACCTCCTTCACATGGCATGGTAATGTGGCAGGCCGGGGGTGGGGGGGTGAGCTTTCTCTGCTACCGAAATGAGGCAGGCAACCCAGGAGCCTGCAGACTCCTTTCCAGGAGAGGCCTGTCCCTTTGGACCAGCACGAGGAGTGACCCCAGGGCCAGGCCATTGCACCTGAACAGAGACCAGAGGTCCCATGTCGCTGCTGCCTTCTGCCATCCGAGCCTGATGAAACCCGGCTCTTAGTGGGGTCTGCAGCCTTTCCCCCCACTTATCTGACTCCGCTGAGGCCCACACAAGAACCCCCTCCCCCAGAGATAAGCTGGAATTCAGGCTGACAGCATCATCTGGCTCGAGGAAGTGTTGAATGAGAGGCGGTCCTGGTGCGGACAGCCGTGACCGTGGCTGAGTGCCGGTCCTGGCTGAGGTCCTGTGGGGAGAGCTTGGTGGTAAACACCCCGTGTCCAGCGGGTGGGCAGAGCCGGGCTTTGTCCTGCGGATGACTAAGTCTACGAACGTTACCCAGATGTGCACACCCGGGAAGCAGGGGCAGCTTCTCTTCAGGTGAGGCTGAGGGTGCAGCACCCCTGCCGGGCCGGTCTGACCCAGAAATCCCACCCACTGAGTTTCAGGGAAGAATTCGGCTGCCTCAGAGCCCCTAACTCAGGAGTGCTCTTCCTACAGATGTGGAGCTGGGGTCTGGGGACCCATGTGGGCAGAGCCGGGCATGACCTCACCCAAGCTTCCGGCAGCCCCCCGAAACACAGTGCCGCCTCCCGGATGGCTTTACACCACAGAAGTGTGTCGTTTTGATTCCATAGGCTGGAAGTCTGAAATCAAGGTGTCCTGGGGCCCTTCTCCCTCCGAGACTCCGTACAGAATCCTGCCTGGTCTCTCCTGGCTCCTGCTGGCTGGCAGACCTCGGCGTCCCTTGCCTTGTTGACACACACACCCCCTCCACCCCCACCTCAGCCTTTGCTTTCCCAGGGCATGGTCTCCATCTGTGTCTCTGGGGCTCTTTTCCTGTCCTTATAAGGACCCCGGCCAGATGGCACTGGAGCCCACCCTCCTTCAGGATGATCTCGTGTAAAGGACACCTGCAATGACCTTGCTTCCAAACAAGGTCACACTCCCAGGTACCAGGGATTAGGACGCAGCATATCCCTTCAGCCCACCACACACTTAAAGGGGAACCCATGATTTTCCTGTTCAATAAGGTATTCCCCTATGGAGAGCTGGGAAGCCGGCAGTTCCAAAGTACAATGCTTATTTGATCGGACATGGGCTATTTCTCAAATTGGTCATTCTGTATTTTATTTTTTTTTAGGATTTTATTTATTTATTAGTTAGAGAGAGAGAGAGAGCGAGCACAGGCAGACAGAGTGGCAGGCAGAGGCAGAGGGAGAAGCAGGCTCCCTGCCGAGCAAGGAGCCTGATGTGGGACTCGATCCCAGGACGCTGGGATCATGACCTGAGCCGAAGGCAGCCGCTTAACCCACTGAGCTACCCAGGCGTCCTGGTCATTCTGTATTTTAAAAGATTTTTTTATTTGAGAGCAAGAGAGAGGAGCAGAGGGAGAGGAAGTGAGACTTTTTTTAAAAAAAGATTTTATTTATTCATTTGAGAGAGAGCATGAGAGCTGAGAAGGTCAGAGGGAGAAGCAGACTCCCCGTGGAGCTGGGAGCCCTATGCGGGACTCGATCCTGGGACTCCAAGATCATGGCCCAAGCCGAACCAACGGAGCCACCCAGGTGCCCAGGAAGTGAGACTCTTTCAGCAGACTCCTCGCTGAGCATGGAGCCCAATGGTGGGGTGGGGGGGCGGCGCTCTATCCCAGGACCCTGAGATCATGACCTGAGCAGAAACACTTCATGCGCCACCCAGGAGCCTGAAGTTGGTCATTCCTAACCAGAATGTACACAACACCCACCCCTGGAGCTTTTGCAGAAAAGGCACCTATGCCCGACCCCCCCCCCCCCCCCCCCCCCCCCCCAGCCTTGACCCCGGGAAAGACAGACTGTTCTGCCTGGAGCGGAGCCTGGAGACTGCACTGAAAGTTGTGCGCCACTCCCACGTGCTTTCCTGGGAACAGCCTGGTGATGCCAGGCTCCCGCCATGGGACCATGTGGGGTCCCCTCTCCTGCCGCACCTGCCACTCGGGAACATGGGAGAATTCCTCTTCTTTGCTGGACTGGCCTGTATCACCTTGAGCCCAGAGAGATTGTGTCCTTCCAGATAAGCCCTAACATTGATTGTTGTGAGTCCGTAACATTCACATAGCGGAGTTGGCTTCCTTAAAATGCAGTGACAGGACATGAGGGACGTTGGCCCAGATCCCACTATGAGCTTCGGCATGTGGATAGAGCTTTCCACCCTTTGATGGGGTGGCAGGGGGGGGGGGTCGTGACTCGCTGACGGCTCCAAATGTATTTTTCTTGTTTGGTTCTAAAATGGTCCCTGGACAGGACAGGCAAGGTGAAGGCAATGTCCAGAGTCCGGTTTCACAAGTGATCCGTATGCGCTCAGAAGAGCAAGCTTCCTGTCCTGTTGCAAGACAAGGGCTCATGCAGTTAATTTAGCTGGAGAGATCGTTGTGGTTTTTTTCCCTCTGCAGAACTCTGTCCTGAAGCTGCTTTCGGTTCATAGGATTTAGGCCAACTGCCTCATTAAGCTGGAGATCCTGAAGAAAAGGTTTGCAGAATAGGAACGTTCGTAATTAACCAAAAAATGTCAACATTTCATCCGCCTGGTCCTTCTCCCCTTAGTTCCATGTACTTCATTATCTCTTTATTAAGAAACTAACACAGAAAACTAAAAATGCCAAAGAACAGTGTGTTAAGGGGCGTTTGGGGAAAGTAGGCTGTGGCCCCTGGTCACATGTGGCCCTGCCCAGTGTTGTCCATCGTCTCCCCACGGGAAGGAATCAGAGGGAACTCACGTCGGCCGACAGAGCAGCCCGGTGTTTGTCCCCCCGCGCTGTGTGGTCTCTGCGTTCCCTTACCCCCAGCACAGGCTGAGGTCCGACGTGACCCTTTTCTTTTCTGCATCCACATTCCCTGCACAGTGCATTGAGCTCAGTGGCAAGGCGCTGGCTTTGCTGATGGAGTGGACAGAAACAGACGACCCTGTCCCTCCCCAGAGTCAGGCCAGGCCTTCACCCCGTACTCATTCTCTCTCCTGAGGGCGAGTCTGGACGCAGGATGCACACAAGGAGCGGGGCGGGGGTGGCAAGCGGGCTTCCTCGCTGGCCTGCCCCCCACCCGTGCTCCAGCACCAGGGGCCTGACATGGGCCTGGTGCCATCCCTCCCCTTCTAGGAGATTGCTCTGCTGGTGTTTGTTTTCGTCAAAGCCTTCTCCATTTACAAAGGCTGGAGAATCCGGAGCCACCGTGAGTCCCGTGGGGCAGACCCTGCCTCCTGCCCCAGCCCCTCAGCTCCGCTCTCCGCTTCCCCTTGCCTCGACTGGCCCCTCCCCCCAGCCCTGCAGCCCGTGACTGAGCAGAAGCACCCAGAAACTGCATTGCAAATGGGGCCTGTCTTTTCCAGCGGACCCTCTGCTGGGTCTATTACTCACCGTCCCGGCGCCAAGCTGCGGATTCAGGTGGCTCCCTGCGCCCGCACTTCTGAACCGGCTCATTCCAGACTCAGGCTTGAAAGTCACTTACGGGCTCCGGAAAGGCGGCCTTCTTCCTTTTTGTTGACCTTCGGGCTTCCGCGGGCTCTGGAGAACTCTGGAGCCCTTTCGCGGGCTGCCCCCAGGTGGCAGGACTTGGGAGGTGGGGCTGTTCGGGGCGGCAGCCGTGCCCTCGGGGGACAGAGGCTAGAACCAAGGACTCTGGGGCCCTTCAGCTATTGTCCACTGTTGGGCGAGACTCAGCCATCCAGTGAGCAGCCCAGCAGCAAGCCTGCCTTCCTTGAGTGGGGTCCCCACCTGGGGCTGCTGGCGGCCGGGAGGGGGTACCTGCAAGGCAGGAAGGAACTGTTTTCAGGGAAATGGTGCAAACATGGGGGCTCCTTCCCCCAAAAGACCAGGCCGGTGAGCCCGGGCTGGAGGAAGGGCTGCGCCCTCAGGACCCGGGACCAAGGGTTTGCGGCCTGCCCACTTGCAGGCCTGGGCTTGGCACTGTGCGTCTCCACAGCTGGTGGCAGCAGGGTCCCCAGGACATGGCCACGAGCCCCAGTGTCCACCCTGTGGCCATCGGACCCCCACCATGGAGGTGGTACCACTCCCTCATCATCCCCACGTGATCCTCTCCTTCTGCAGCCACTTGGCCTTGCCTATCTCCTTGCCTGTGTCCCCACGTACCGTGCTGTCCCTTGGGTCACGTGCACTTAGTAGTTCATTTTCTCGCCATGATTCCGGGGCCCTGCACTGCCTGTCACCACGGGCACATGGAGCCGGGGTCTGGGACACACCCAAGAGCGACTGGTTCAGTGCAACTCGTGTTACGTGATCCTATAATTATGTTGACTGTGACTTTAAAAACAGATTTGGAGGGAAGTCAATGACAATGTCTACAGACCATGCAAAAACAGTCCCTGCACCTAGGAGCAGGGATCTCGGGCCCCCAGACTCCGTATACCTGGGGAAGGCAAAAGTGTACTAAACCATTCTTTCTGTAGATAACAGATCCACAAAACTCAGCCGTAGTGAAGACTCATTAGCCAAGACCCTTGGCTGCGATGACACAACATAACGGGGGGAACCATCATGTGTACTCTGCCCCGTTTCTGCTACAGCCGGGGAAAGTCATCATTCCTCTACGGCCGGGGGATGCGCTGACCCTTGAGCACACTCTCCTTCCACACGGCTGTTCTTGAGGGAGCGTGGGGGGCGGGGAGGCATGGGTCCCCGGCGTCCCCTGCGAGCCGACACGGGGTTTTCTGGGAGGCAGTCTCCACAACAGCGTCCCTTCTCCCTTGGTACCGCCCATGGGGTCTCTGCATGGATTGACTTCCTGTGGTTCCGATTCTTTAAAGCATCTTAAGATAATAATTCTCCATGGTGCAGTAATAATTTGATTCGAAAAGCACATGTTGGTCTCACAGGGTTCAAATTTGGGAAAAATAGAAACAAAGTTTTGCAGCTAACGAGCTTCTATTCAGGGGGACCTCGATTCATCAGGATTCGCCGCGCTGGGGCTCGGTGGTCAGCCGCAGGGACTCCTTGAGCCCTGCGGGATGAAGGCTTGTCCAGGCGCGGGGCACACAGCTCACGCTGCAGGAGGTCCATGTCCCCAAGGGGACGTGTGATGGGCTGGCCACCCCGGATGGGCCCACACAGCCCTGGTTCACACCCCGCGTGTTGTCTGTCTACATTTCTCTGCTCTCTTTTCCCGTAGAGGAGATTCTGAAGACGCACATCGCCCACTGGTGGTCTCCAGATGGCACGAGGCTCGCCTACGCCACCATCAACGACTCCCGCGTGCCCGTCATGGAGCTCCCGACCTACACCGGCTCCATCTACCCCACCGTGAAGCCCTACCACTACCCCAAGGTAGGCGAGCCGAAACAGTGCAGCGGGCGCTTGGCCTTGTCCGTCCGCAGCCCCGATGTGGGGCTGTCCGGCACACATCTGACAAGTGCGGTCAAGGGACACGAGATTCATTCTTTCCCCTTACGCGCATTAAATTCCCATCTTTGCGAAGTTGAATCTGTTGGCAGGTTTATTCTATTTTAAATAGTTGAACTACCTGAATCATTGGTCTGAGCTTCAATGGCACCAAAAATAAACACATTACCCCTCCCTGTGATTCCGTGGCAACAATAGCTCCTACGGCCTGCTCCCGGGGCATCCTGCCCGCAAACCCCTAGTTAGAATTTGGCTTCCAGGAGGTCAGAGGGATCTCTGTCTACCCCTGGTCCCCTGGGTCCGAGCTGGGCTGTTTTGTGCTTGGTCCTGTTTAGACCTGGAATCTCTAACTGCTTCCCAGGCCGAATTGTTGGCCCAGAGAACCAGCAGAAGAGCGAGGGTGCAGTGGGGTGTGGAGGGGTGCAACGTTTGCCTGAACCTTGCTTTGTTAGTGGATCACAGCATCCTGGCACGAAGGGAGCACCCGCTGCCAAATTTCTGCAGCCCACCCAGCTAGGAGGCTGAGGTCTGACAGGGAGGACACCGGTGCCCCGCTGCCCCCTGGCTTCACTAGACCACGCCAGGGCCCAGGGGCCAGGTGGACGCAAGCCGTTCACTGCCTGTGCCTGCCTGGTGCCAGGAGCTCGCGTCCCGCCTCAGGCTGCCTCGGAAGGAGCCCTCGAGCCTCCCCCAGCGAGCACCGAGCCCTGGCTCCTGAGCCGTGGGAAGGCTCTGAGAGCTGACGCAGCAGGCAGATGAGACACACCAGCCCGCGGTCTGCAGTGGGAGCGGCCACGGGGGACAAGGGAGGCTGGGAGGCGCACGAGCTCCGTAACAGTGGGCATCTGCTTCTCACAGTCCTGGAGACTCAGAGTCCGAGGCCAGGGTGCCAGTAAGATGGGGTTCTGGGGAGGACTGTGTCTCTGGCTTGCAGACCCTGCCTTCTCCCCGTGTCCTCACACAGCCGAGAGCGAGGGAGCTTCGGCGCTCTGTCTCCATACGAGGACACGAACCCCATCCTGGGGCCCCGCCCCCATGATCTCACCAACCCTGATCGCCTCCCCAAGGCCTTGCCTCCAGACACCATCACACTGGGGGGCAGGGCTGCGACAAAGGAATTTTGAATTTGGAGGACGTGGGATTCAGTCCACAGCACCTGCTCACACGGAGCCTTTCCTATGGCCCTTTGTGTGGTGTGGCCAGTACCCAGGGAAGTCCCAGGCTGGAGGAGCGGGCCTCCTCTGGGAGCACAGCTGTTGCCTGCCATCTTCCCATTCTGGAAGGGTCTAGGATGTCAACACACCGCACGGGTTTGCCTGTGGACAGAATTCTCTCACTCGTCTCAGCCAGGCAAGGAATGCCACCTCTTCCCCTTCCCACCGGTGCTGTTGCCCCAGAGCAGGGAGCACGGTGGGGGGAGCAGTGACACAGAGCAGAGCCCACCCAGCTGCTTTTCCAGGGATTTCCCTTCCCCACCCCCGCTGGGCCACAGCCAACATCCATCACCCTTCTCCGCCATGTGCCTCTCCCGTCAGCATAGCACCTTGTGGTTTCACCTCCAGAAATTTCTCTCCTATTCCTTGTCAGTTCCTTTTCCCCTTCCCACGTTGAGAATCAGGAGGCACTAGGAGGATGCGGAGGGGGAGGGTTCCTGGGGCAGGAACGTTGCTGGTCCCGTGACCTCTTGCCCTTTGTAAGGTTCCGTGCACCAGCGATCTGCTCTCAGCCCGGGTCACTCAGGCGTCTGGAGCCCCAGAGTCCTCCCTGTGCATTTCCCAGGGAGGAATTCGCAGCAAGAAGACGCCACCCCCCAGGAGAACTTACTCACATCTCCTCCCCTTTACTTCCCAGGCCGGATGCGAAAACCCCAGCATTTCCCTCCACGTCATTGGCTTAAACGGACCCACCCACGATCTGGAGATGATGCCGCCCGATGATCCACGGATGAGGTCTGCTTCCTTTCCTCTGTTACGTTAACCGAAAATGAGATGAATGTGCATTTCCGTGTCTCTCATGATTTCTGTCACTGCTAATTTAAACATCCAAGAGAAAGGTAGCCCTTCCTAACCCCCTCGTGACTGCTTAACGGTTCAGTTCGCTGCAAAGGAACCTCGTTCCAACCAGCCCTGCTGTTTCTAACCCGAGGAGGCAGCGGAACAGATGGGCACAGGTGACCGTCCTGTTACCGTTGACGTCCGGTTTGGGTAGATGATTTTTTTAATCACAACAGTGGAGTAGGATCTGATCTAAGTCGAGTGGTCTCGGATACCGGTTTCATCCTGGCCCAAAGTCTGGACAGCCTGGGGACCAAGGGCACTTCCCGAGCCCACGTGTGTCATCATTCAAGCTCTCTGTGGGGGCAGGGGTATTGAGGGGACACTGAAAACAGAGGAACCCAGAACTCCACACTATGAGAGCTTCTGGCAGCTTCTAGAAGGGCAGGAGCTCTGGCCCCATCCACTCCGGGCCCTGCCGGGGGCTGGGAGCTCGGGCATGTGGCACTGCTGGTCCTCTGGGAACGGTGTGGTTTCCTTCCCCTGTGACTTCCTGAGTAAGACCCGCCTGCCTGCATCTCGCAAGCCTGGGCCTTCAGGTTCTTCCAACTCTCCCTGCTCCGTGGAGAGGAGAGCGCGGACGTCCTCGGGCGGACAGACCAAGCACAGAATTCTGTGCTCCTGACGGTCGGGTCTCCTCTGCGTTGGAGGGTCGCAGCAGCCCCAGAGGCTAATGAGTCTGGCCCCCGAGAGCCGGTCCTCAGGGTCCCAGGGCCTCCCGCATGGGCCGGCCGGCGGGGAAGGGGGAGGCGTTGGATCGATTTGGCCGATAAAGCTTTCGCAGGGTAGAAGAAAAGCTCAGGTTGTTACTTCGTCTTCTCTCCTGAGGATCCAATATTTCATTGTTTTCCTCTCAGCGCTCATCCCTGCCAGGCCTCCCGGGGGCCGGTCCAGCCAGCTCACAGAATTAATATGGAAAGTCACCTGGAAAATCTAAGCCATCTGTTTGAGTTAATTGAAAATCTCATTTAGTCAATTTGGTGATGCTGTTTCCGCAGGCCTGATTAGCTTCAAGGACAATGAAGAATTAGCCTCAGTCAGGGCTGGAAGTTCAGGCGCTGGTTTCGGGTTTTCTGCGCTGATTTCGTAGGTGAAGTGCGATGGCTCCTCGCGTGCCCTGTAGGCCTACCACGTGGGACAGTCGCGCTTTCTCGCGCTCCCTCTGTCGCACAGCCCCGAGATTGTCTGCGAAGGGAGCCCAGGTAGATCAGGAACCACAAGATGAACGGGAGCGGGTGTTTATGGAGCATGACTTTGCCGGCTGCGCACGGCGGGGAGCTAAGCGCGGGCGTCTGATGTGGGGTCGGGGGCTGCGGGGGAGCAGCCGGAACAGGTCGTTGCCAGCAGCTGAGTCACCGCGGGCGTGCGCGGGCCGGCCAGAAGCGTGCAAGTGGGCCAGCTCGTCTGCAGGAAGACGGCGTCCCTCTCGGGCCCCGCAGTAGGACATTCAGGGCCTGATGATGCTTTGCTGGGGGTGGGGGCCACGGCAGGGTGTTCACAGCGGCCCTGGCCCCGCCCACCGGATGCCAGGAGCCCCCCCCCGAGTGGTGACAGTCCCTCATCTCGGCCAGATGTCCCCCCTGCAGAACCACTGGTTCAGAGTGAAGCTCCTGCGTTCAAATCCCAGTCCTGGGGCCTTGGGGGATGACTCAGCAGCCCTGCTTCGGGGTCCTCGTCGGCAGGACAGAGAGAACCATTACTAACGGGACCGGCCGTAACAGTTAGGTGACCTGGTGCAGTCAGCCCGTCTCGGGGCTGTCCGTAGTCCTTGCAAGCTGGCAGGCAGCCCTCGGCTTCAGAGCTGAGGCTCACCTGTCCTCACGGTGGCCCGTGTGCCCAGCCACACCCTCAGCGTCCCCAGGTTGCCAAGCTCCAGGCAAGGAAAATGAACACGTGTCGAGGATTTGCTTGGATTCGTCAGCCGCCGGGAGTGCGGGGAGGTGTTGGGACCCGGGCAGGGGCATTGGTGAAGCTGGTGCGTGTGAGCAGCTCAGCAGAGAAGGGTCGGGGTCCGCGGGTGATGGATCCGGCAGGGCCCTCGAAGGGGACCGCTGGGGCAGCCCATCTACCCGCAAACACCGGGAACGAGTCTGTGCCGGCGGGGCCCCCAGTGAATCAAACGCCACGGCCGGGTCCCGCTGGAAGAAGGGCCTCTGAGCTCGCGGCCTCTTTCCGGGTCTCACACAAACCTGAGGATCTCTGCGTGGCCTCGCGGACTGGACAGGGTCGAAGCAGACATCCCGATCTCCTTCCGCATCCTCCGTCCTCCGGGTGCTCCGGCCTCTGACTTTCCTGTGTGCCCCTGCAGGATCTTCCCCGACGTGGCCCCCTCCTCCCATCTCCTGGGGACACCCCCCCACCCCGGCTCAGGCCCTCCCCCTCCCCGCCTGCCACCCCCGAAAGCTGTGAATGACATCATCGGGTCACCTGTTCCCTCTCCTGCGGGGGCCTGTCTGCTCCTACATTCTCTTGTTCCCTTAAAATCACGAGCTGCTGAGGTCTGCTTTTCCAGGATTTAACCTATCCCAGGCAGCTCCGCTAGAAATGTGCTCTGGCAAGTAGCGGCCGGGCGGAGAATGACTCGTCTCATGTCCAGAGAGCCACGTGTCACCTTTCTTTCCCTTCTGGGGAACCCCACCCTACCCGCCCACCCCAGAGCCACCCCACCTCTCCGGGGCCCTCCGGAGGGATGCTGGGCTCCTTCTCAGGGGCTTGCCCCTGAGCTCCGTCCGCACGGAGACCCTGCTGCATGGCTGAGGGGCAGCACCCACGCCTTGGGATCTGATCAAAGGTGTTCCTTCCTGAGCGCCCCTGAGTCACAGCCCTGCTCCCTCCTTTCTCGGCCTTGGTTTCCTTCCTTGCGCTCAGCCCAGTAGGAAATTCTGTGTACTTTGTTCACTGTGTCCTTTCCCTGCCCGCCAGCTGGAGGGAAAGTCCGGGCACGGGGCCTGGAACTCCGGACAAGCTCAGGAAACCGTGGAATGGGCCAATGAACCAGACATGTAGCCAATAAAGTCTCACCTCGACAGGATTCTCAAAGACTGGGATTTCTTTGGTTGTTTGGTACGTTTCTAAGAACCACTGGCGGCCTCCTTCCTTCTCAAATCTAGGTTGCTCTAGACCAGGCGGAACTTCCTCTCTGCCCATCTTGGGTTTTCAGACTGCACTCTTGAACAAAAGGATAGACTAACAAAAGAAAATCAAATAGTTGAGTAATGCATATGGAGAACATCCTATGGTGAAAGTCTGAAAAGTAACTCAAAGAAGCAGTTCAGAACCCTTGCTCTATGGAATCTTCCAGCAGGAACAATGAACGTGCGGAGAATTACCCTGACGAAGGAGAGCAGTTCCAG